>JAIPRM010002533.1:0-30003 GCA_025469315.1 Stegophylla sp. TES_Ste_2020 | reverse complement strand
TCCTTCGTTCAGAATCGTTTTACTGAAGAAATGATTTATCGTTTCTTTAAAATTTAATACGCCCGTCAAGAGAATACCACCCGTCGTGCGAAGTACACCCATCGTGCGAAGTATGTCCAGCTTTTTTATTGCTGCCGCTATTCAATTAAAATTAAAATTTTCTCAACTTTCATATTATCAAATTAATAATATGCTCATCGCTCATAATACCCATACGTATATCACTAATCTCTAAGATGAGTGGTTTTATTAATAGACACCTATATTTAATTCTATTCGAGTTCAAATGAATACTACATTTAGTATATAAATCATCAGTTTTAAACGTCAAATGTACAAAAATGTGTTGATTCTCGTGAGTGATGACAGACTGCGGTTACGAGACTTCAACAAGAAAATAAGGAATAAAACAAAACGATGAAAAATATTAAAGACTTCCATTAAAAATAAAAAAAAAATTAGTTCATTTATTAAATTCAAAATTCAAATAAGATTTCTTTCAAATATTACACCTTTGCATCTTTATAATCTATTTTAGTATTTTGATCACTTTACGAGCAATATTTCTAGTACTGTTTTCATATTTTATACTTACGAAGGTACGTTTATAAAATATTCAATATAAGTTAGTAAATAATTATGTCCACCACACCATTTTAATTATTACGTACTATATATTAAGTCGCACATTTGGGAATAAATACTCTGCATCAAAATCCATAAAATCTTAGTCCACTACTGATCAATAAAATCGAAATAATAAAATAGTTTTTTAGTATAGTACTAATAATTTCACAAATCAATTATAAGATACTGTAAACCGATTACAGCCAATAAAGTCAATACAAGCATTTGTCAGATACATTACATATAATATTTTTTTTAAAACTCTGAATAAACTACTCAAAGTCAATCTTCATATGTTATAGTAGCATTAAAATAAAACGCATTTTTTTTTTTTAATTAATAATCAAATATAGTATCTTTAAATATTTTGTAAATATAAATGATTTAATTGTCTTAGGTTTAACATGAAATATTCACGTACATAAAAACTCTCAGCGATGACTCTTTACCAGACTGTGATACAACTAATTAGCAATGGATAAACCGTTTATTATGAATCATTTATTTTAATTTGGTCCAACTACATAATCCGTAATACATTCTTAACATTGTTAATTTTATGAACAATTATAACACCGGAAAATTTACTTGCCGCTGTTTTATATTGAATGAAATATGAATAAAATATACTGCAATACTTAAACAGTTTTCAAACATCATCATTGTAATACCGTTAAAACAATAATATTACAAACAAATAACGATAATTATTAAATAACACAATTTACATGAATATTTAAGTTCAAAACTTTATATAATATGTCAATAAGGATAAATAATAAAACAAAATAAATTAGATAAAAATATAAGTATAGCCGATTATGGCATATTTCTAAATTGTTATGATAAAACGTAGATGATGAAAATAAGAAAATAATTAAGGGGTATTCGATAATAATTATTTAATAAAGTTATAGTACATACACATTAATTATAATGATTTAAAGTCAGCCTCAAATAAATGTTGGTAATTATTTATTTAATATACTTTACATTAATTAAGTGGGCAACTACACCAAAAATAGTTGTTAGTTGTGTTGCTACACAAATTTAAATTACCAAAATATTTAATGCATACAGGATGTATCACGAAGGTCTGACATAGTCGCATGCATGTTATAATCAACATTTTTTATTTTTTTTTTTTTTTAATAATTATTACACCTTTGTTCTACAATAAAATATTTTTAGTAGTTAATATTGTTTATTCAAAAACATAATTTTATTATATCATTATTATTGCATAACATAAAAAATGTCAATAAATCGCCTCCACACTAAAAGACACCTGCACCGTTTTTATATGTATTATCATTACATATTCACTAATTACAATAAGTGCCTATCATTATTAGTTATAAATTAGGTGATTCCCTCTTCAGATTAGTAAATTACCTCAGTTTTTTTTTTTTTATATATACTTATAAATACTACCTTCAAGGACAAAATACTTATTTAGTTACTCTTGTTACCAAAAATAGTAATAAAAAAAAAAAAAAAAAAAAATACAATATCCATAATTGTTTGTTAATACATTTTACTTTTTAAATCATAAATAATATTATAGATGGAGTAACTGATTTCGACATATGATTTTAAGGAATATTAACTATTCTCTAAGTACTAAATTTAAAGTTTTAATAATTTTAAGGATCAAGAAAACATTTTTTCTGTATGATATCAAACACAAATAACTGCATTGCATTGTAATGTAAGTAAAGCATGAAATGCATGTGCGATTTTTAAGCGGAAATTAAACTAAATAATAACATTTAATTGAAAATATTCTAGAAACTACTATTATAACTTTAATACACTTTTATTAGTTAGCAAGTTATGGAACAATATAAATTAAAATAATATGTGCATGGTAACAATATTTTACTATAAAATTTACATGGTATTTCAGTACAATAAAATAAAAAAATAAACATCATAATACATTTTTATTATCTCAAAACTTAAAGTGGCTTGAAAAAAATAAATGTACCAAACATTAAGACGATGTTGTTCATAGTAAAATTAGCACAAAATTATACTACCTACACTAGAATATTTAATATTAAATTTCTAAAATTTATTAAATTATTAAATATTTCAACATATTCTAATTAAATTTGCCATTATTTTATATTTTAAAATCATTGTTAACAAAAGCTTAAGTGAAATTTCTAAAAAAAAGTTCGTGAACTGAGTTATTGTTTTAGGTTAATTTAAACATTTACAAACAATGATATTGAAATGTCTTAACATATAAATGACCAAATTTTAATACTTGTAAAAAATTTCAAAAAACTTTTTTCTAAAAATACGGTGTATAAATAGCTATTTTGATTAATTTTAATAATAGTAAGACAAAATTTTAAATTTCAAATTTTGAGTTTCTAGAATAAAAAAATGTATATGTATTTTAAAACGTTATTATTGTAAAACAGAGGTGTAATAATTTTTAAAAAATATAAAAAAAAGAAATTGAATAGAAACAAATTATTCCAAACGTTTTATTTTCGTGATACACCCTGTATATCAGTTATTTTAATTCCATTAAACAGGCAATTATTATTTTACATTAATCATTAGGCAATTAACATGGTGTATACATTATGCAATAATGCTATGACAATAGACAATATACATCTATATTGTGTTTACATAATATTATATATGCTGCAATTGTGAGCAAAACACGAGAGTCTAAATCAAAATGTTGCTGAATACACCACCCTAAACTATGTTTAACCAATAAATATAAATTAACGTCGACGTATATACTTACAATAACATTTACTATTCAAGTATTTGAAAATTATTAGCTTATTGTTTTAAATTGTAATGAAAAGCAAGGCGAAAATAAAGTAGGTTTTTCAAACTCATACAAAATCGAACCTTTTAAGTCCTTTACACACAAAAGTAAACTTATTTATATAGTGTATGCAAAAGGTCATCGGGATCGCCTTATAGGGTGGAGTCTCACCCTATATGAAATTTAGATTTATGCATAGGTTTGTTCGTGAGTCCTCTCGTTACTGTCACGCAATGTATTTACAACCTCTGCAGACGCTGCTATATATATATGTGTTTCCCATTCATATTTTATATACATTTTTATTTTTAACAGCACACGAAAGGTTTTTTTGTAAAAACGCTTAGAAATATCAGACAGAAAACCGGTTTGCGATTACTATCCTACTATCGCCGCCACTCGAACATCCTTTTTTAATCAAAATACCGAGAGGCGTTACTTTGTAATCATAAAAATTTCGTTTTGTTCTTTTCGAGTTTAAAAATTCGTTATGTTTTTATTTTATCAATTTGATTTTGATTTCAGATACTTCAAGTAAAATGTCGAGGAAACGACGTTTTATCCAATACACGCGTTATTATATAATAGGAACGAATAATTATTATTGGTAGGTAATTATTATTGGGCGTAAAACACGTGTTCCTTCTCCAACAATACTAGTACAAAAATATATTACGTATACCAGTGGTTCTCAATCGGTGTGTCGCGTGTTACTGTTAGGCGTGTCACTAAAAAAATTGTTTATTTTTATTTTTTGGAGTTTAAACTATATAAACCTTATGCTATAAAGAAAGATTCACATAACACTATATCACAAATATCTCCCTGAATTTTTTTATGAAAATAGAAAATCTTTGTCTATGTAAATTTATAATTTTGAATTCTGGATAGAGCGAAGAAGCTAGTGTTTTTACAATGATGTTTATATTTATTTTTATTTCTGCAAACACATTTTGTATAGAGAAATACTTGTTCAAAATTATGAACACAATCTTTTAGAATCAATATTTACCTCTAGATGGTACTTTTGAGAGTACTTTTATATCATTTTTCGAAATTCTCAATATTTTTCCAAAATTTGGGGAAAAACTACATACAACTTAACAAAAAAGCCTTTAAAACTTTTTTTTTATTCAAATGTTATGAAATTTTAAGATAGATACCAGATAGACAATTATATGAGTAATAACACTTTTTTCTCATCGATTTTTTTTTCTTTTCTCACTTTTCAGTTAATAGTAAAATAATAAACCCGAATGGGTATAAAATAAATAATTTTTGATACAAAAACAAACTTTATGTAACTTTTAAGTAAAATTGTATCGAATAATAAACTGAAGCTTTACACAAAATCGTTTTATTGAAGAAATAATTTATCATTTCTTTAAATTTCAATACACCCACCAAAAGTGCCCCATCCAAGGATCGAAGAATAATATCCAAAGTGCTAAGTAAATCTGGTTGTTTTTTTAATAAAATGTTAACACATATAGGTGTAATAATTTACACGGATTATAATTGTTACTTTTTCAAAAATACAATAATTGAATTAAGTGTCGCCATTTTTATGGATTTAAATTAGGGTGTCGCCGTATATAAAAGGTTGAGAACCACTGACGTATACCATAATCATTTTAGCTATAGATGGGGTCTGTGGTGCATATTATGCATAATAATTCTCGGCGGTTATTTTTTCTCCATTAATAAATGCACATAACAGTGTCGTAAAACCAAATTCTAATTTACAGTCGAGCGGTTTTTTTTTCCAAGGAGTGTCATATGCGCGCATTTGGCGCGACGCGTGTGGTTAATACTTCAGCGCGGTTTGACACGTGTGTAGTACCACACACACACACACACACACTATATTATATTATTATATTATGAGGAGGCACTCGACATACGCAAGCGAACAACGCCTCGTGTGTGAATGTGAGTTATAAGTCGAACCTAAATCAAACAACGCACTTGAACTTGAAATCGTGAATAATAATAATCATTCATCGTCAACCAGCACGGGTCGTAATAAAGCTAACCACTTTGATTTGACAACTTTTCACATTAAGCGGCACGTGGATTCCTACGAAATCAATGTGGGAACCTTTACGAGGACATTGCACGCCCATATACGTACCTACTTCAATATTAATTCATATTTGATTACGAGTAAAGATTATAATCCCAGCCCTATTTTATTATACTGAAATTTGATGAGAAAAAATTAAAAAGAATAATAATTTATAAAAACAAAATTATTTTATTGCTATTTATATCTTTTACAGCATAATAAAATATTTAATTTTAAATTACACATTATTAGTATTCTGATTATTATATGAATGTAGAAATAACAATGCGTCTAATGTTTCATCGCCCCAAGTCTACTTCTTAATTTATTGTCTATATCTGCTGCTGAAAATACCAACTCCGAATAATGCCACTTACGTGCTCATCCGTTTTCAAATAGATTCATTTCTTCTTTTAATGATTTTTTAAGCAGACTATTTTTCATCTGATCTTACAATCGAGGATTAATAAAATTGTAAATCGCAGGTAACGTAGCAAATAATCGCAATCATAACAGATTGATTGAAAAAAGCAGGAAATACTTCGCACGATAAGTGTTCTTCGCACGATGGATGGGATTCTCTTGATAGGTGTATTGAATTTTAAAGAAACGATAAATCGTTTCTTCAATAAAACGATTCTGAACGAGGGAAGTTAATAATATAAAAAATAAATGAGAAAAAAAAATGTTAGAAAAATGTCCAAAATTTTTTTTTTTCACATTTTCAAAATTTTCTTGCGTCAAAATCTTTCTTATATGATGTTTAAATTTTCATATACCTAGTTCGGATCAAAAAATGATGGTTTCCATCTTCACTTCGTTCAGAATCTAAAATTGGTCTGGATCCCGGTATTCCGAGATCCGGGATCCCGGGATTGTAATCCCCAATTCACGAGCCAACTCGAGACCGTATTTTCATCAGATGACCACCACCATGTCTCGGCAGTGATCTGCCCCGCAGAGCTGAGTCTGCGCACGAAGGAAAAACATTATAATTTTAAGAACGTGTATAGGTATATAGACTATAGATAGCCATCGAAGATTAAGCCCGTTTTCGTCGGATACCTCATACCGATGATGCTACCCCGGATAAAAAGCAATCATGAAAAACCCTCCGCGTGCGGTCTTCTGGTAGGCGCTAGACGATTTCGGCGGACAGTCACCCGTCGTCGTCATAAATATATAATAATGGACGGGAATCCTTAGAGTATTACTCTCTGGGGTTTCATTAGATACGTGCGAGACATCCGACACTTAGCCGGACTGCTATATACCACATTCGGTTTGGAAAGGGCAAAAAAGTGTGTGTTATTTACTTCCGATAACGGCACATATATATATTATACGATTATATACGAACAGGAAAGAAGACTCTTAAATTCCATAGAAGCTATAAAATAATGGATGGATGTAATTCAAAAAGCTATAATATCACACGAATAATATTTATGGCACATGTGAATTAGATTACTAACCAAATTCCGCGTCGAAAACGACATAATAAAATAATAATAATACACTTTTGACAGAAAGTTTTCCGTATATATTTCATTTTTTTCACCCAAAGTACCGTATCAATATAATGGAACAGTTGATATGTATATTGGAAACGATGAACTGTGTTTTTAAATCGATTTTAATTAATTTTGTTCTCAACGATATATATAATATAATACACTAATGAATAGATCAGACGATACAGTTCAATGCAATTCAAAAGTAAAAACTTACAGATATCTTTTACTTATGTCAAAATTTCATAAAAGTAAAAAATTAAAATCTGATTTATTATATTTTATAAAACACGAGGATTTTGTACACGAGTACGACATTATACATTGTTGCTTTATTAAATGTACGGATTTTTTCAATTATTTTTTTTTAATTTTTATGGTAGCCTTCAATAAAGGTGGTTGACAAAAAAAATATATATATATATCAATTCGTTTTGAAAAGAAAATATAATCTTTGTTAAATAAAAATACACTCAGGGTTTTCTCTCTTCTTGCCTGACTATAAGAAAGGTCGTTGAAGAAATTAAAAACCGACCAGTAGCCTATAAATAAAACGATGCTCTGCGTAGGGGGGCCAGAGCAGCATTTCACAGGACTCTTTGCGAAATGAGAAAACTTCAAACGATATTGGGTCTCGTCCAGGTGAGGGCAGAGGTATACACGCGCGTAGGTATATCCCCGGCAACTTTTTCAACCACCCCCCGTAGCGATTAATGTTATAACTCAAAAACAGCAGGCGCACAATGTTGCAGCACCACTATAGACGTCCACTTCCTATACGCATAATGGACCTATAATATTACGTCCTTAAAAAATATACGCACATACAGAACTCTCCACGCCTATAAATTTTGTAAAATTACTTTGAAAGAGTACTTTAAAAAGATAAGTGTTGTTTTTAGAATCTCTAAAAAATACATTTGGAAAATTCGTTTTACGTATAAATAATTCAACGTGGTGTAGAAGAATATATACAACACGTTTGCCGCTATACCATGAATTCAAAATAATATATTGAAATGGGTGTACGAAAAAGATCGATTTTTATAACCAAATGAATTAATAGACCTTCACATTCCAGGATACGTCAATTGAATAATAATTTTTAAAGGACTAAATTTTGTACACTATTACAAAATTATGTACATATCTAACGAATTCGCTAAACACAGTGCACGTTGGGCGTAGTAAAAATAAAACATTTATAAACGAATCAAAATAAATAACGAATAATGTTAAAAAAAAAAGTGTGTACTTCGCTCGTCGGGGTGTTCTTCGCACGTCGGGTGGGATTCTCTTGACGGGTGTATTGAATATTAAAGAAACGATAAATCATTTCTTCAATAAAACAATTCTGAACGAGGGAAGTTAATAATATAAAAGATAAATGAGAAAAAAAAGTGTTAGAAAAATGTCCAAAAATTTTTTTCACACATTTTCAAAATTTTCTTGCGCCAAAATCTTTCTTATTTCATTTTCTATCTATTTTTAAATTTTCCCATCAAAAAATGATGGTTTCCGAGTCGTTTTTGTCAAATTTTGGGTAGTTTTTTCCAAAAAAAAAATTGAAGAATTCAAAATTTCAAAAAATGACCTCTCTAAAGTACCATCTAGAGGCAAATTCGGTTTCAAAAAGATGCTGATCGAAACTTTTGGACAAGTATTTCTATACGAAAAGTTGTACACAGAAAAAAAAACATCATTGTAAAAACACTAACTTCTTCACTTCGTTCAGAATCTAAAATTAGTATATTTGTTTATTTTACGATTGTTATATTAAATACCAATTTTAACAGTGAAATAAAAATATAATATTCAAAATACAATTTAAATTTAGTAACTTCTTTTCAATTAATATTTTATATTTAGTAGGGAAAAGAGGATAACACTTCGCTGACTTCAAATAGACATGTGACAGAACATGCAACATTTTTTTTATTTTTTAATTTTATTTCTTTTATTTAATCGGTACTTAAGTATGTACATTAGACTCTAAGACTTTACATAAGAGGATCACAACTTTTCGTACAAAATAGCAATTAAAATGTGTTTACATATAATATTAATTTTAATTAAATGTCTATAGGAGACTAAAAAATAATGTTTGTATATTACATTATTTCGTGTACTCAAAACTTTAATAATCAAACACGTACAGAGCAAAAGTTAGACATTACTTTACAGTTCACACAGTATTCAATTACGAAACGAACAAAACAAACGAAAAATGTAATGTCGGAAAAGGGCAAAAGACGTGCCAGCAGTTATATAATAACCCAATTTTAATTTGGACGAAAAATTGTTGTGGTATCACGCCGAACTGAATTGATTGCCATCATCGCATTTTCTAAAACTTACAAAAGTTGAGAATACACATTATTACCTTAATTTTGTTCGACGACATTTAATCAAACTCTGTGACGTATAATTAAACCGAGTTTTAGTTTCTGAGAGTAGCGAAAAAGCTAGTGCTTTTACAATGATGTATAAAATATATTTCTTTAATTTTTTTTCTGTGAACACTTTTTCGTATAGAAATACGATTACTTGTCCAAAAATGTCTATCACCTAAATTTTGAATCAGAATTCGGCTCTAGGTGGTACTACTTTAAAAATATAATTTTTCTAAATTCACAAAAGGTTTTCCAAAATTTGAGAAAAACTTGGGTTTCAAAAAGTTGCTGATCGAGACTTTTAGACAAGTAAATCTATATGAAAAAAAGTGTATACAGAAAACAATAAAATAAACATCATTGTAAAAGCTCTAGCCTAGCTAGTAAAGTATAAATTATTGACAAGAAAGCCGACATACATTACACCACGGGTATTCTTCACTCTTTGTGGGTCAGATACAAAGATACAAATTTGTGGGTGTGTTGAAAATGACGACTGATATTTTTCTTTACGTTATTAACTTCCTTTAAAACCGTCCTATTGAAGAATAAATTCATTTATCGTTTTTTCAAAAATTCTACATATACACCAATACATGTACACATGTAACAACTTACAAATTTGAATTATTTTGGTGATGCAAAACGATACTTTTGCAGCAGCTGAAAATTGTTTGATGTTGCATGCAACACTCCAATTACACGCCACTGGTAAGGAGGGTATTTGATTTGTCACCGAGTAAGTACACTGGGGATAGGACGTGTTTGTACGTAATATGCAAATGTACACATAATATTACAATACTAAGGTATAGATAGGTGGTATCTATCGTTCAAATTAACGCATTAAGTCATATTATAATAGCGTCACAAAGACATTTATATCGGTTACTGTGCACGTTAGAGAATATAACACGTTTAACACACACACACACACACCGGGAAAACCGTGTATATAATGTGTTCGAGAGATTTTGATACTTAACGGCCTTCTAACACTCGCGCGTTTAGCTAAGGAAGGGTGGAAAAAGCTTTCGATAGTGCGATTTCCATTAACATGGGTATAATATAGACTCTTGAGTAGAAACGGAGAGGGGGAACACACACGAGGGTTTTGTACACACAGTGCAGCATGTGTGTGTGTGTGTGTGTGTGTGTGTGTGTGTATGGAATAATGTAATGTTCAGGAAACAAGCAAGGGGAGGGAATAACAAAACGAATATCTCTTCCTTGTTTTGAATATTTCGACGGAAAGGGAGCAGGGGACCCGATAAAACCCGATTTACTACTACTACTACTACTACTACTACTATTACAATGTTGCGCCGGCGTTTGTCGTGCATAAGGAGCGCGCGGCGTATGGGAAATTTTAATTACGAGTTAGTCGTTATATAATGGAACCGCGGGTGATAATGGCCTTTAGATTTATGAGAAAATGTGTATGTGTGGTTAAGAGGACACACAATGTTATAACCAAAGTTTGGCCGAAAAGCCTTTTGTGAGCTGCAGCGCCTATGGAAGAATTAAACGTTTTGCACCTCATTCTATAATATATTAAACGCGTAAATCATTACTCGCGCGAAAGTTATTGTTTTTTTTTTTTCACCCGAAAATATCCATCACTTAACTTTTTATTTCGTTTAACGTACATCGTAATATTGTCTCGACTTATTAATTTCACCACACTTAATCAATACTATTAATTTTTTTTTTTCGTTTTACACGTAATGGAGTTTTAAATATTTTTGACTTTCAAAATACCGAGCAAAGCACACAATCTATATATATCCTACAAAATAATGTATTATTAACACGTTTGAGAGTAGTTTAATATGCCCATAAGTTTCATCCAGCTAATTTCACGCGTTTAGAACAATGGAAGAAGGCCCTCGTGAAAATTTAACATCTACCACTCAAAACTTTACATGTTTATATATCTTAGAAAATGAAAAAACGTGTACATCAACTTTTTGGAGGAAAAAAATAAATATTTTGTCTCGGTTAATTGAGTTAAAATGGGGTTGCTACTAAGAAAATTGAAAACTAAAAACCAAATCGTGAAAAATAATATTTTTATGAAAACGTAGTGTTAATATTATTTTAAATTGTACGAATAAAAGTTTCCAAAAAAAAAAAAGTGTTTGGAAAAATATTATGGACCGGGACACTCTGTACTTAATATAACTGAAATACGTTTTCTATAAAGCCACAGAAAAAAAAAAGATACGAAAACAAATAATAATAACTACATAAATAATGAACTATTAGAAATACATGTTAATTAATTAAATTATAATTATTATTTTCACAAGAGTTTAAAGCGTTTTTACGCTTAATACGATAATAATAAATTAAAATTAATGATTACGCACACTACTCATGCAGTTGTAATAAAAATAATTAACACTAAATTAATTTAAAAAAAAAAAAAAACGTGTAGTGTTTCGTCGAGTACGCATAATATTATTTAAATATTTTCCGAGTCGAGTTTTCTCTCATTTTGTCACTATAATTATAAGAAAAACCACTTTGCGCGTTTTCCAGTAAATATTAAATGGCTCTTCAAATGTAATTATTTTAATTATTTTTAATTACTTAAACGAAATTGTTTTCACGTGTTAACCATTGGAATGTAATAATTAGGACCAAAAATTATATGCGTTTGCATACTTTTATTAAATAGTAAAAAATTGACTAGGTATGTCATAAATTAGAATCTTAGCCTAACAATTAATCGGTGGGCTGAATTTGATCAAGACTGTATAATGCATATATTAAAATACATTTTTAACTTATAAAGCCTATATTATCCAAAAATACTCCCAGAGTGAAAAATGTATATATATAATAAAAAAGAAATACACATTAACAAATTGCAAAAATGGTGAATGGGCGGAAAAACACGTGACAAGAATTATTATTATGATAGGTATCGAAATGTTCGACACGAGTGAATAAAACTTTTAAGTCAGATCCAAGCACTGTATACATAATATTACATAGGTATAGATAAAATTGTAAAGCGAAAATCACACGTTTTTTTTTTTGATTATTTTATTTTTTAATACACGCACGTGCTCGTAACCGTGCATTAATCAAATCCATCATGGCGTTACCACAATATTCGAGAGAAGTTTACGGCGGCTCACGAGCGTGGTGCCCTCTCCTCTCGCTCTCCCTCGAAGTACACGCGTGTTGATAAAAGTTGAATTGAAAACTCCGCAGTAGTTATTTATGTGTTGTCAAAAACTTAAAGAAAACATATCTTACATTGCTAAGTCCTCTAAGCCACCGTTTTCAACCCCGCGCACTAGAAACTGCTGCAGAGTCTTTGTCATCGTATAGCGAAGAACAACGGTAAGTCTTTATGTATATATTTATATATATGTATTATGATTTACGCTGGTAGTAGGGGTAATTCTTTCGCACTTTAGCATAATGAAATACGAGCGGGTAGTAAGGGTTTTCATTTTTAACAAATGCAAGATCAGGTGTGCCTACGTTTACTTTTATTACAGTTTCAAAAACACCTCGGCAGTTTGATGTCTGTATTTGAGAAAATACACTCTTTTAAGTGATTGTAAAAAGTTATGTCGGAGATATTCCAGGGTTTTACGACAGTGTGCGCTCGATGTTTGAAAACCTTTCCGGTAACCTCGATTTATGTAAGTGTTGACACTCACAGCCAAAGTATCCGAGACGGCCAAAATTCTACACGCAGGAAACGCATCGTGTTTGATAATATAGCATAAAACACGTTTCGTCCAGATGTTTTTACGTTTTACTTGAACCTTAATGTATTTTACATTAGTGATAACATATTGATAATTGATTATTATTACAAATATGGTAATTAATGGTAATAGTAAAAATAATATGCATAGTACAAGACAATAATAAGCTCAAAGTAAACGGTAAAAAAAAGTGTAAATATGTTTTATTTTTTGTTTATACACCTAATTTGTTATGGTTACTGTTTTCAATTAATTTTTTTCAAATGAAAACTATACTGAACAGCAGTTTGAACTGAAAATTCGAATATCACATATAACATCAATTCGAATATATTAAATAATATAACCACACTCGGTTTCCACGTTAAAACGTTAAATCGTTCAAGTTCAGAGAAAAAGAAAAAAATTCGTCCATAAAAACTCGTGTCGTTTACCAAAATCTATTTAACTAACAACACGAGACAACAGTTTGGAGTTTAGAAACACGGCGACCCTCGGTGAGCGTCGGACCTTACACCCTAGGAATCGGGGTCAAACCTGCAGAATAACCATTGAACCGTGGTCGATATGTATATATTATAATTGTGTACATAAACAATAATAATTATTGGTGGATTTATGCGAAATGGCCGGTTATAATCGGTGGTGGCATGCGGTAGCTAATCGTCCACACAGGGACACGACGGTTTTATTATGCGACTACGCGCGCGCCCGCCCGTTAAAACAACATTCTAAAGCAGCAATAATCCCATCGATATTTCCTCGGTCCCCCCCGCCATATTCCAATGAAATATAACGTCGTCCGACCTGCGGTGTACCCTCCCCTGTGCACGCACGCACACACATTCGTCCGTCGGATAATGGTTCAAAAAAAAAATGCTATATTACATACATTGTAAAATTTATCGTACACACGAGAGAGGGGAAGGCAACGCGGGACGCGTAATGAAGCCATAAATTAACATCTCGATGACAAGGGCGCCCTTCCTATAATACCACTTGGTCGTATAGTGTAGGTATAGGCAGACATAAACCGCAATTACAATAACAATTCATTATTGTTTGCAGCACACATGGTGGTAGTGGTGATAAAGATTTACAGAGCACGTCGGTCGCAACTGGACCCAGGCGACGGCGGCGTGGCAGAAAACGCGCGACGGCCTAACGCGTGCACCGTCAGTGATGAGAATACAAAAATATGGGGAAAACATTTTTTTTAATATCTCTTTTTTTTTTTATTTTTTATTGTTCTCGTTTTAACAAAAATATAAAACAAATTTTTTACTGGGAAATGATATTATATTCTCGCTGTTATTTGCAAACATCTACTTCACAATTGATATAAAACCGTTGTTTTCTAGAAATCACTCTGTTTAAGTATAATATTATTTTAGTGAAGACCTTACTATATAAATGAATTGAACACATTAATAGAAAACTAAAGATTATATTAAATAAAATTCGGTAAACGTACGAGTATAAATTTTATCTTCGTGACATGTGTCTAAGCGTAGGTGACAAAATTAGCTGTCATCAATAAGTAAATATAAGTGAAAGCTCTTATAGAATTTAAAATATTTTAGATAAAATATAATATACGGTTAAAAATCATACACAACACGCATCTTATTTAATAAATATATTTTTTATTATATCCAATTAAATATTTTACACGCTAAACAAAATATACACAATAAATCTTTGTAGTTGTATACACATAAATATTCTAATGGATTAATGTACTTTCAAAATTAAAACTTAATATTAAAATTAAACCACGTTCAGTTCATGAGATTCTATTACCAATTTAACCTTTTACAGAGTATATAATATCGTTAAAAACAAACGAGTTAATAAATGATATAACTCGGATTTATTTTAACTCAATAGGTATATATTTTTTAATAAATAATACTCAAAAGTACTTCTCAAAACTTATTATCAAAATAAATTACAATAATATCGCTTTAAGATATATCGTATAATACATTATTTAATATCAATAGGTTTTCCATTACGACTATCAGCTCAGTCGTATATACGCTAAATGTTATACGCTTTCAATAACAATAAGTCGACTTTTCAGTTTTCTGATGGTCCGAATAGTGAAAAAGTTTATGGTTCTTCTCCCCTGTAAATTCGCCAGGGGAATTCCCATAAAAGCGATTTATGATCAGGTCCGGTATGCGTTTTATTGTAGCCGCAAGAATGTCGTAGACGGCGTTTAAGCCGCGTAATAGAAACAAATAAGAATGACCGGCTAGGCTGTTATTTACACAGAACCGACCCTGCGTCCTTGGGGACCAGGAAAGGTCTAGGCCTAAACAAAAATTTACGAAAGAACTCGTGCCCGTAAATCGTCGGTACAGAAAAAAAAACACCCCGTAGTGAGCATAGATAGTGAAACTATGTATGTATAGAGAGGGCTACGAAGAGGACCGGGTTAAAAATTTAAATGGGTATTTTTATTACTTTATATGACATTTTAAACAATAGCGTGACGATAAAAAAAAAAAATATATATTTTTTCTGATTTATCATAACATTTGCATTTTTACTTATTACTTATTACTTACATGTATAACATAAAAATGATAGATTAAAATAGCCTCTACCAAACACAACAGCAAAAATATTGAAAAAAACTTGAAAAATCAGAGAGTCTAATTCAGAATCATTATTCTGATGCGATAATTATTATTAGCTTCTGGAGTTTAAAAAATAAAATAATATTATTTAAGCGAGAGTAAGTATAGAGATAATAACTGCTCAAAATCCCAATCAATAATTTTTTAATTTTTTTTTTTCATTATTTTGTTCATTTCTTACAATAGGCTAAAGATAAACAATACTTATATTTATTTATGAATGATTCAAAAAAATCTTAAAATACAATAAAACAAAAGCCATTATTGGATTTCGTAAAAAAAAATTATTTTCTTTATTTATGTACTAATATTTAAAAGTGAAATTGCAGTTATTTATTTTCTCACTCTTCTATTGTATAAATAAAATGTTAGCTATTTAATTCATAACGTAGATAATAATAGGGAGAACTATAATATCAATCCTGATTATGGTCGTGTCTAAAACAGCAAGTAAATAAGAAATAATTATTACAATTCGAATGGCTTTTAAAGTACAAATCGAAATCATGTACTTGCGTGTATATTTAACGAAGATATTGAAATATTTTACGTAAAACGAAATTTCTACTAGGCATATTGTTTTAGATAATTATAGAGATCGTCGAAGCGACTCTAAAAACTACACAGTGAAATATTATCCGTCTGTGTACAACAAACACGGAAAAATGAATATCCCGAATATATGTAAAGCGGCTATTTCGACGTATTTCCCATTTCTACTTACTTCCGTTTCCGCCTTTTGATTTCAGTCGCTCGAGGCTAACAGATGAAACGTTAATACGGGAACGTGACAGCTGGTGCGTCTGAATGGAAATCTTTGAGAAACAACCCTCTTTGGCTTTGAGTAAAAAAAAAATAAAAAACTCTCCGTTTCAAAATCTTACAATATACCCGAAATACGATTTTTCTCTCGCATCGATCCGTTATTTCGAAGTAAGTGTGTACACAAATTGTATATATATTTTATTTTTTTCAAACACCCCACCAAGTCCTCATCGCAGGGACGTGAAATCGAAATTAATACTAACTAATGGCTCTGGGTAATATGTCACTTGTGATGGAATACTTCTTATTTCCTAAACGCAATGATAAATGACCCGAACGAACGTAATAAAATATAAAGTTGTCAGAGTTATTGGACAGATCGAATATTACGAAATCTGGAATTCTACCGGGGTCTCGTATAAGAGAAGTTTGTACTTTTCTCCGGTAATTTATTTTTAAACTCATACCAGACACGATATTACATAATCGTTTCGGACCTTCAGAAAATACACTATAGATTAAAAACCGAATCAAATTACAGTGCAACAACATAATAATATAATATGATTTAGAGACGGCGTTCTACGTAGGCAATTTCAATTCACTTATGAACGGAATTGACACGGTGAACAACCAGTATCGGAGATTCGGATAAATATAATATTGATATTTTATTGAGTTAAGACGCAATAATGAGATTATTTTAACAAAAAAATACGAATAAGTACAATATCATAATTTATGTGATGATTAAAATGTTTTCAATAGCTACAAAAACTACAAACTTAAATATAGAAATCACCTAAATTAAACATTTGAAAAAAATATATTTTTTTTGAGAGTTTAAACATAAATATTAAAAGTGTTTCATAATAATGATTATATTTAAATCAACAAGTTATAAACAAAGCTATTTTATATAGAAAATAATGTATAAAAAGAAATATATTTTACAGCGAAATGTTACGACTTCCTATTATTTTATATTATACATATATACAGACGGGTTTTTTCAAATGGTTTCATATTACTTCTATAAACGCTTGAAAATCCTGTATCCTGAGGAGTGAACATTATATTTGTGCGAGATACTTGAACAAAACAAAGTATGTGTCGGGTAATTGTCACACGAAATGTTATGGTCGTTTAACGGCAAATTGGTAAACTAAAGAGACCAAGATCCAATTGTAATACGGACACGCATCGTGGTATCTCCAGCTTTCAAAACGGTACGTGTCTCATAGACCTAAGTGCAATGTGAAATTGCGACCGTCAAAAGTGTATTATCGTAGACACTCGGGAAAATGTGCGTTTTACTTTTATTTTCCCCGTTTAAAACGATGGAAACTAAGAAAAAAATCCCGTTAGCTCTCGTTCACCCTTCTTCGTCCCCCTCCCCACCCATGACAGTATTGTGAAAGACCTAAAAGCTTTAGTTGAACCACCGCCCTCGGCTGGCCACTGTCGTCGTTATTAGTTTCGGATTAACAAAAGGGATGGTCCGGGAATGCGAACGCTGGAATGCAGACCGCGGCTGAATCATAACCAAAAACAACAATTATTTCGACGGCATAAATCACTGAAGAGAACTGCAGCACACGCAGCAATGGAATGCTGCTTATCTCTTACGGTACATAAAACAAGGGTTTAGCGTGTTTGAACGCGAGCACAAGGGTAAGTTGAATTTTCAAAAATATGGAATGTTAAACGTGCCGTACACATATGGAAAAATAATTTAAAACGAGATTTTTTCAATATTCATTCGAATAACGTATATAAGTACACGGTCGATGTTAACAAACACTAGCTGCTGTTATACTCAGCACGTTTATTGAATATTTTAAACTCCAACACACGCTGCTTGCACACACACACACACACACGTACACACACGTACACGTACACGTACACACGTTACACTTGAGTGAACACTGAGACTGAAATGTTTATTTTTACACTTAGTAAGCGGAAAAAATGTTTTGCTCGACATAATTATTATTAAGACCATAGCTGCGTGGAAATCACCAGGTCTATAGCAATCGAAAAATCAAATGTTCAGGATTCTTCTACAAAACTCAAATACGCATGTATAAAAAGTTAAACAGAGATAAGTATAGACAAGAAAGCCAGGCATACTTTCGCACCGTGGGTTTTCTTCGCTCCTCGGGACAAATACTTTTGGTGGGCAAGTTAAATTTCTTCAATAATACGATTCTGAACGAAGGAAGTCATTTAGATAAAGAACAACAATAGTCGTTTTCAACACACCACCAAGAGTATCTGACCTGAAGAGCGATGTATACCCGTGGTGCGAAGTATGTCCGGCTTTCTTGTCTACACTTTACTTATCTTTACTTCACTTTAATTTTTTTTTATCAACTAAATAAAGAAAATAAAAAAATTAATGAGTTGAGAGACAAAAATAATTTTTAGAAAAATGTGCAAATTGTCTTTTTACATTTTCAAAATTTTCTTGCATCAAAATGTTTTTCATATTACTGTATATCTATTATCTATGTTTAAATTTTCATTTATTTCCATTAGTTTAGATCGAAAAATGATGGTTTCCGCGTTTTTTTTTCACAAAATTTTGGGTAGTTTTTTCCAAACAAAACAAAATTTTAAAAATTATCTCTTTAAAGGACCAACTAGAGGCAAATCTGGTTTCAAAAAGTTGATGGTCGATACTTTTGAATAAGTATTTTCCATACGAAAGTGTTTACAGAAGAAATAAATAATAAATAAACACCATTGTGAAAACACTAGCTTCTTCACTTCATTCAGAATCTAAATTAATAATATATACGGGGGTACGATTGAGAAATAATTTATTTAGTTTAAGACATAAAAAAAAAAAAAAAAATCGTTAAAAATTCTAACTAAAACTATTAAACTAAAAACTCGTCTATTTTTGATGCCCTTTTTATATTGGGCAGTAACACGCATTACGCGGCTACCCTCTCAAGATCGTTACCACAGAGAAATTTTAGTTATGATACGCTTACACGGACAAAATAATAATTTGGCCGGACACGGGTCAAGCACCATCTGCCGGGTGATGTTCACTGAATACAAACGGCCCGGAAAGTACATGGCTCCCCTCGGTACGCGTAGTCTCCCTACGAAATTTTGGCCGTTTGCACAGTTTTTGGAGTTCCAATTGAGAATCAAATATAGTTTAAGTATAGTTGAACGAGCCAAATAAATACATACACAATTTAATGTTAATGCTTCCATCAAACGTGCATCAATATTATTTTTCACCAGTAACCATATAATATACGTCATGCATGATGTTCATATTTTATATAAAATCATAAACACAGTTTTATGCATATAAAACGTATAAATAATAATTATTACATGTATAATATCTTTAAACGGAAGATTGCTTGTATATATAGTACGTTGCTGTGACCGAACGATGTAATGTTGTCAACTCGATTAAAGTTTTGCCAAAGTACAAGAGACACTAAAAGCTTATAGACATAAAATTCAAAAGCACCACATATACATCACTAATGGATTCTGAAAATAAAACGAGTAACTTTCCATTAAAATTATGTAACGTGATGATACTTCAAGTTTGAAAAATTAGTTTAATTTTTTTTTTACGACAACGGGAAATATTGAATTTTTTTTTATCTTCCCGTGCCTTTAGTACGACGTGTTATATTATCTAAACTATTTAACGGAAAACCTTTGGGAATAAATAATCTAAATGTAAATATATTCCTTTTTTTTTTTTTTATTTATTACATAAATCTACTTCGGAAAGTAAAACGGAAAAAAGCTTTTGTCGCAAACGCGACAATATTTATGGAGGGTCCGAGAAAAATATAGATCTTATACACCCTAAATAACGGCGGCGTACGAACAACCGGACGGACACGAAATATCCCGTGTGCTGGGAATAATTCGTTTCTGGCGCTAAGGCGTTAGATGACGGGGAAATGTATTTGAATCAGAATAAGGCGATAAATCCGTTTCCCGGAGCAAACAAACTGTATAAATGAGCCGAAAAAAAGAAAACGACGATTGGAATATTATCCTTTTCTCAAAATCGTAAGAAATAATGTCTCTAACTTGTATACAATGGACGTAAAAAAAAAAAAAAACAATTTTTCGAGTGCCGAATCTAAATTTTGAAAACAACACATTAATTATTTATAATATTACGTTCTACGACGACAATCAATTATTATTTGTAGCAAAAATCAAATAAATTACAAATAAGCGTTTTAAATACCTATCTCAAATCACACTACTAAATATATAAAAATTATTTTATTAATACAATACATCGAAAAAACAATTAATATGGTAAAGGATATACATCAAAAATAGCAATAGAGAACAGTATAATTTATATTTTATTTAGTATTTCAGAATTTAAACACTTTTACGATTTATAATATAATATTTCAAACATTAAATTAAATAAGTGATTCACACAAATATAATAAAAAAAACTGTTTTCCTTTTTATTTTATTTTTTTTTATAGTAACAATTTCTTATTACAGCGGAAAAGTGTCCCGGGGGGCATATACTAGGGCGTCAATTCCCCATAATGTTAGAATACAAATAGTACATTTAAAAACATCCTTAGTACAATATAATATAAATAATATATTGAAACAGATATTAAATTTATTAAAGTTCACTGAAGTATTTGGCACATTAATAATTTTTGCGCCCAGGGACATAGCGATATCTCCTTCAGTTTTCTATTTTTAATCTTCATTCCTTTCATTGATATTTATGTTAGTGAAAATTCGACATACATAGTCATATAACACCATAAACACTATATTTTTAATACAACCTGAAGCCATAAATTTCAGTTTATTATCATTATGTACCTAATTATAATAAAAATTAATTTAATTACATAGAATATTTATTAAAATATATATAACTATGAGTTTGTTAAAATTTATTTATGTTTCAAGATTTTGTAATTTACTACTAGATTATTGCACCAAAAACCTCTACACATTTTGTCACTTGGAGCATTTGCCTTATTGATCCTACCATATCGTCACTGGTTATAAATTATAAAAATAACAATATTATATTATATTGTTCGTGAGTTTTTTTCTACATAATATACAAGCAAGAGACAATCGAGATAAACACAGAGGTTAAAATATGGAATACGACAATATTATTATTATAGAGAGAGGTAAGAACATTTTTACTAAAAAAATAATATTTAACGATTAAACAACATACAACACGAATTTTGTACCTCTAAATTTATATTATTGTTTTAAACCAGTGTTTCCCAACCAGGGAGGCGCACCCCCCTTTGGGAGGCGTATCACATTGCTCCCGAGGCACAAGCAGAGTTTGCAAAGTAAAAATTTTAATTTATATATAGAAAAAATTAA
Organism: Stegophylla sp. TES_Ste_2020; assembly: GCA_025469315.1. Classification (NCBI taxonomy): domain Eukaryota; kingdom Metazoa; phylum Arthropoda; class Insecta; order Hemiptera; family Aphididae; genus Stegophylla; species Stegophylla sp. TES_Ste_2020. The sequence goes on along the minus strand of JAIPRM010002533.1, from coordinate 8,057 downwards.
AGTAAAGTATACAACAAAGGTGATAAAATTATTTATCCATAGGGAAAGGGGGCGCGAGATTTTCGAAAATCTATAAAAGAAGGCGTAGAATACAAAAGGTTGTGAATCACTGTTTTAAACAATTCACGCCATACACTGAATTCTTGAAAAGCGCATACACGGACGTCCTCTCGCGGGTGTTTTCACATAATATGTCATACCGTCAACACAACAACCTTATCCCCGATGTTGACGTGTGTATGTCTATGGATGAATAATTATAATAATTATTATTATTACTATTTCGACGAGTATAAAATATACAGACTAATGAAATCCGTACGTATGTGTTTTCATCCAGGACGACGACTGTTAACAGAAACCGACATCCGTCGAACGTGAGTTAAATACATATAATATGCGTGTACACATTATTTCAATAACATGCATTTAAACCGTATGTGATTTATTTATTTTATTTTTCTACCCAACATAAACGTTGAGAATCGAGTTTTAAGAGTGCGGTACTCGGGTTTTTTATTATTACCATAACACATTAACGTTTTAAATATACTCATAAAGTGATTTATTATTATCTCTTGCAGTGCACGTACACCTAATAATATATTTATATTAAATCTCCTCCCCCGTCTCTCACTCTCTCTCTCACACACACAATATCTTGAATATCTCTTTCTTTATCATAATAAAAAATTATTATTCTATCTTACCTGTTCAACGTGGTGGGCGGCGAATCGTACAGGTCCGTAAGCATGTAGTCCAGATCATTGGCAACGGCACTCAGCAACTAAAACACAAATAACGAAACGTATTGCGCATTAAAAAAAAAAAAAAAAAATACTGGAAAGAACAGCGAAAATTAAATTTTCCTATGTTTACAGCACAGAGTAGTCATGGTAACTGGGAAAATACCACAGACGGCGCCGTCGTCGTACAACACGACGTATTGTATGCTGCATATTGTACGAATGAATTACATTTTATATAGGTACCCTTTAGTTTTTTTTTTTTTTATATATCATAAAATCAACCTCCTTGACGACAACCATTCGAATTACTGTGACCCCTTTTTAAACTAAATGTATTATTTCCTGACAACATTAAATGCAATATAAAATTCAAATTTTTTTTCAACCAAATTAAAAACAATTGAATAATTTACAATTTTCATTATCGTTTATCGTTAATAAATAAAAATATACCAAAATGATTTCTAACAATGCAAGTTTAAGTATATTTTATTTACTCGTACTCATACGCAAGTTTAAACATACTGTACAACACACGATGAAAAATGTATACAACACCACGATCTTGTTTATTAATACAAAATATTTCAGATATATGAAATTGCTACGTTAAGAGAGTTATCCAAAATTAAATTTAGTACGACAGTGCAGTATTAAATGCGACGGTATAATTCTGAACAGTTAAATATTGATTAATACAACTTAAAAAAAAACCAAAAATATTTCACACCATGAGTTTTCTTCGCTCCTTGAGAGGAATTTGCAGATGTGGTTGTGTTAAATTTTTAAGAAACGATCAATAATTTCTTCATTGAAACCATTCTGAGTGGAGTTTCAATTTAAAGAAGAATATAATATTACTTCAAAATTATAAAGTTTACTATCCTCATAAAAAAATGCCTTTTAATTTTACCAGTTTTATGTAAAAAAAAAAAATGAATTGAAAAAAGTGTAAGCTTTTTAAATAAATTTAAAATAATTCGATAAAAAAATTTATTTTTGAATAAAGACTAGATACGTCTTAATTAAATAGTAATTATCACAATTAGTCACATTCTGAACCCTAATTAAGGGTAAAAGTAAACAATAATTTTTTTTATCGACATTTAAGTTACTGAAACTACTGAACAGAAATGATTCAAGATTCAACTAAATCAACATTGGTCCTTCTTTCTTTCATCACACTACAGATTTATATATTATTCGAATGACATTGACTACATGAATTATAAGTACATATCAATTACCATTTAACCGTAAATGTTTAATGGCATAATATATGGTCAATGATATTATAAATTAGTGAATAAGGATTCACTAATTTAGCGTATTCAATATGATATTAACCTAATTAAAGTGCGACATATTTTATACGTGTATATAATATTTTCTCTAATAAGTGTTCCATAAAATATGAGAAGACAGGATCAAAATTATATTTCACTCTAAAATATATAAGCAATACATTTGATACGTTACAAATTTAAGCATAGGTTCTAAACTCATACATATTAAATTTATCATATTTCATTCGCAACGAGTACACGTATGTACTCGAATATAATTTAATATACACGTGCAATTCAGGTCTTATAAATTATCCATGTGACGCCTTTCACGAACACAAACTTTTAGAGCGAGAATCGTATATTATTTTGAAAATAAATACAAAATTGCTTATTTTAATATCTCAAAAAACATATTTGGATATATCTATTCACATTTTTCGGAATTCACTGTAAATTTTATCACTGTGTTTATTCATATTTTTCAATATTTATTCCAATTTATGTTATTCGTATAAAAATTAATTTGGAGTAACTACCATTGTTAGACACACTAAAATAGTGTATCATATTATTTTCTAACAAAACGCATTTCTCAAACGGAAACTTTCTCGAAAATAAGAAAAGTTATTTATGAATGGATAATATTTATTTCTCGAGACAAAATGATTCCAGACGATTTTATCTTTTTACAACCTATCCTAATGGGAAAATATATTATCGTTCCGCTAACTAATAATAATGCAATAGAATACAATAAAAATAAATGAAAGTTTTAATGTAACTAATTTTAAAAGCAATGCTTTTGTTTTCAGATGAAATTAATTTAATCTAGAAAACTTCTATTAACTAAAATATTTTTAAATTCTGAACTCAGCTAAAAAATCAATAATTGGTTTAACAACGATAAGGTTTTTTTTTTAGTTTTAGTTTTAATTTTAGTTTAGTCTGTAATTCTGTGAATATCTTATATTGTAAAAGAAGGGATCAGATATCTCACACACTTCACCTATCATATATCTGTAACTGATACTTGAAAAAGATGAGTTTTATTTAAGAAAACTATCAAAATCGTTTATAATTTTTCGTAATTATTTAACATTTAAAGCGCAAATATATTACATAAATCACTCTTTAAATGAAACTACTGAAACAATAAATTTCAAATTTTATGAAATAATAACAAAAATAAATTGTAATTTTTAAATTCTGAGCGGAGCGAATCTTATAATTTTATTATAAGATTTATCATTTTTACCTTTTTGTAATAAATATTTTTCAAATAGAAAAACTTATCCAAAACATTCGACTAACAACTTTTAGAATCAGAATCCGGCTCTAGATGGTACTTTAGAGTTTACACTTAGCATTTTTCGAAATTCGCATTATTTCTAAAGATTAACACAGATCATTTTATTTTACTTTAATTATTTATTTGGTTGCTATAGTAAATTTGGTAAAAACAATTAATTAACCATTGTTATCATGGTAACATGGTAACTATTTTGGCCATGATAATATAATAGTCAATAAATGTTAATATAAAATTTGTTTTCACGTAATTTTCTTTCGCCCTGATTATTTATTTAATTGTTATGGAAAATTTGATAACAACCAAGTATATTTGTTGAATGCGTGATTACCATGATAACACAATAGTAAATAAAAGTTTATTTTTTAATATCAAATTATTTTTGACGCGCTGGTAACCAGTGCAAAGAAATCTCCACACAGAATCGTTTTATTGGAAGAATGATTAACATTTATTTGTATTTAACATTTTCTATCAATGTTTAAATTTTCATAAAATTTGGATCAAAAAATTATGGTTTCCAGGTCTTTTTGGCAAATTTTGGGTAGTTTTCCCCCCAAAATTAAAATGAAGAATTGAGAAATTCAAAAAATAACCACTATGAATTACAAGGTAACTAGAAACAAATTGGATTTCAAAAAGTTGCTGATCGAGACTTTTGAACAAATATTTCTATAAGAAAGCGTAAACAGAAAAAAATAACTAAACATCATTGTAAAAACACTACTTTCTTATAACACATCATTGTAAAACTAATAAAAAATTACCAACAGAATTTTATGCTAGTGAATGAATATATATTATTATACCTACAGACTTGACTTAGACTTGTAGAATTTAACAACCATGCACGAATTTAATTTGAAGGATTCTAAATACGTCATCACTCGTCATTAAATTTAATTATTATTAAAAACGCAGTAAAATCGAATATTTCTCGAAATTAATTTATTTCGTATTTCAGTAAAAGGCGTGGACAACTTTAACGACAGTAAAAACGTCAAAAATCCTGCAATCGTCGCTGTATTCGACCCGTGTGTGTACCGGAAAGATTTCTATTTATTTATTTTCGACGGGAAAAAAGCTGGGTGTCAAGGGAAGAGAAATTGTCACCGACGGTTTAAGCGGCGGCTTGTCTGTGAAAAAAAAAAAAAATAATAAATGTTCAAACCGGATCGCGTGTCATTTGGATCGCGAGCTCCCCCGGTGTAACTTTACACACGAGTCTTGAATATAAAAAGAATAAAACGGAATGTGAAAGCTACACATGACCGACTCCAGAGAGAGAGACGAAGGAAAAATAAAGCTTTTCCTACCTACCGTATGTCACAAAAACGTAATTCGCGAGATGTACCAAAAAAAAAAAAAACCACAAACCCACACACATGTACGCACGGCTAGAATAAAGGGGAAAGAATATACACACACATTATATACACGATTCAATTGCACGATGTTCGATGTTTATTGTCGATATTGCAACTTTCATAGACGTCAATATAGTCCTCGAATGCAATTTTGAAACGAACAAGAGAGTTTAATTGGAAACTCTGCAGTAAACGCCGTCATTTGTATGTCTCGATAATGATTTTCCTCTGAACTCTCGCGGAGTCCAAATAGCTTAACGAGAAACATAATGATAATAATATGTCCCCGATTCTAGTATTCAACCGTATTCAACCGAATACAATAAATTATACTACTAAATACGTTTTTAATATATCTATATTTTTTTAAAAATTTAAATAAATAGGTACCAATCAAATTAAAAAAGTGTACATCGCTCGTAAGGGTGTTCATCGCACCTCGGGTGGCATACTCTTGACGGGTGTAATGAATTTTAAAGAAACGATAAATCATTGCTTCGATAAAACTATAATAATTTAAATAAAATAATTTATCAACGTTGAAATTAAATAGATACATTAAAGGGGTGAACTCAAAACCTTGAACGTCAAAAATTTTAATGTCAACATTTTGAACAATATTTATATAATTGAATATTAGGGTGTATATCCATTTCGCCACTTTAATATCGACTCCACCGAAGTATAGGTTAGTTCATTGATTATTTTTTACACTAATGTATCAATAATTATTTATTGTTTCTTCTTATTATATTTGTCATAGGTATCTTGATGTGTATCTCGCTAAGCTCGCCGTCACCTCCACTTCGCTCCATAAATGAAAAATATCTCTCGGCTTGCTGTGCAACGTGGAGACTTTTCGACTAGATAATTTGCAATTGCATAATTCTATTATTCCTATTTCTTCGAGAATTCGACGTTCAAGGTTTTGCTGGTTTTTCATGTTCAAGATTTTGACGATGAAAATAATTTTGTTCAAGAATTTGACGTTCATGGTACAAGGATGATATTTCTTTTGCAAACATTTGCCGTTCAAGATTTTAAAGGCTCCCCCCCGTTAAAGTATTGATATTTTTGAAGACTTGCGTATAACTCAAATAATATTCTGTATACACTATATACATATTATAGTATTCAAAATAATCATCAATTTTATTAGAGCTATTAAAAATTAAAGATACGTACCTATGACTACAACCTGTTTAAATTAATTGTTAATCAATAAGTTACAAATATAATAAGAAACAATAAATTATTGATACACTAGTATAAAAATTAATCAATAAACTCGACCCTTTAACGAAGAGAATATAAATAATAATAATGAAAAATGATTTTTTTTTTATACAATAAGATAATACCAGTTGTGCATATTCTCATTTCAAAGACGTCATTAACCACACAATTCAATAAGATTATCATTCAGCAGTTAATGTTTTTCAGTGGTGTCTGACACTATAAAAAAAAACTAATTTAACTTTGGTGAATAAACCGGGTTCGTAAATAATATTGTTGATCTTATTGTTTTAATGCAGGGAGAGCTGAAAAGTCGTTTATGTAAATGCGAAACAAAATCAACGGGATTCCTTCTTGGCGTTGAACTGTGCCACTATTGCTGATGGAGTATAACTATAATGTCCCAGGGACGTGAGGAAGAGATTTGTTTCGGTGTGAAAGAAATCATAAAGGATATAACCGCCGCCACAGCCGTATATTCTATAAATAACTGCATAGGGGTAAGAGAATATGTAAATACCGGAGGGAAAATAAGGACGACGACGGTTATGATACCTCGTTTACGGTTAAACGCGAAAAATATGCTAAGATCACGGAAGTTATCCAAAGGCGGACCAAAAGAGAATTGAATAAACGGAATACTTGAACTGAACGTGATATTGCACCTGTAGAAAATCTGAACACACGCGTATATTATGCAGTTACGTTACGGCATCATAAATCATACCAAAACTGAGATTTTATTTTAATATTTTTTAATATTAAATATGCAGGGGTAGTAATGAATAATATACGTTACACTCACAGAACGTATTACAAAATTTCTATTATAAAATATAATTTATGTCATTTTAATGATTTTACGAAAATATTAAACACTTTGTTACATAAAACCGTAAAATAGATACGTTTCTTTTCATTCAAAACATTTTCTGTAAACATTTCAATACATTTTTCATCAAATGTATAAAACAAAAGTAATAATTGTTATAATTTACACAATAATAAAATATAATATTATACTAGTTTTGTAGAATAATTTACAATGTCATTTCATTGAACGAAACACACCGAAAGATTTATTACCATTGTACTATTGAATTTACTGAATATCAAAAGTTATTCATAAAATATAATTTTATCATTGGACTTCATGACATTAATATTTATCACATAGAACCGTTTCTTATACCTACTACAAATATCACAAAATTCAAACACGAAAAATATTGTATTAATAATTGATACAATACTTCATAATTATTATTAACTATCATAACTACAGCATACTTACATCATAAGTAAATAAGTAATAAATTATTTGTTCAAATTATATTAAATTATTTTTAATGACAACTTAAGAATGTAAAATATTGTAATTATTTTTCAGTTAAATAATACAAACTCAGTCTTGTTACTGTAAATACAGGCAGTTTTTATTTGTTCAATTCATAAGACAATAAAATTATTTTCTAACAAGTACATTAATTATATTACTGATCATTAATTTCGGTTTGATAAAAATTTGAACTTCGTTATTTCGAAATAATAAAAAGTCGTAACTGATTTTAATAGGTTTACAGCGACTTAGAGTCATCATTATTAAATGAATATTTCGAACTTAAATTAAAATCAATGAATGCAAATTAAAAGTGATTATTTTAATTTACAGTATTGCTTCATTCTCACGAAATTGTTGCGACTAGTAAAGAGTTGTACTCAAATAACAATTAAAAAAAAGAATATTCAAAACAAGCTATGCCCCTGGAATAACCCCGCAAGGCTGTAATACAAATAAATAATCAATAGTGTATCAACACATGTAAAAGTATTGAAAATTATAAATATATTCGTATAAAAAACATTTATAATTTTAAACCGGCTAGTTGTTGATACCTAATACTTTGTTATCTCTTCGTAGGTTTTCAAATAACACTTAAGGAGTCCGATTCAGACAATAAATATTTCTATACACTATACCAGGGATTCTCAAACTTTTATGAACACTGTACCCCTTTTTACAAATACATTTTTTTGGGTACCCCTTCTCAGTTACTAAATTTAAATATATATGAAAAATGTTTAAAGACTTAGATACATTTTTATT
>JAIPRM010002531.1:0-30014 GCA_025469315.1 Stegophylla sp. TES_Ste_2020 | reverse complement strand
AACACGTATCGATACGTTATTATCACGCGCGTTGTATACATTTAATAAAATATTGTGTATCATATTACACGCGGGCGTGTTATGTTGTACGTGGGCGAACAGACCCTACCCCCGAAACGGCGACGGTTGGCAGGACGTTATCGCGAGTGATTTATGGTGACGTGCCCGTATCGTCTTCGTCGTCGTCGAGCTGTACGTAGGCCTTACGAGGGGATGCGCGACTCGCTGTCAGACGACAGAGTATGAAACGTCGATTAATATAAAACCTTGTCAATGCGTCGTCGCCGCCACCTCATCAACCGTTCGCCATTCCTCGTGTCGCGTACCATGCGAATTTGTTTCGTCAACCCTTAACACCGTCGTTCAAAAGTAGCCGTTCGGTAGCCGAAATCGCGGTTGTGGGGGGAGGGCAAGGGCGTATTTTTCAGGGGGAGATGGCGCAGGAGCGATCGCCCCACCCTGGGCCTCTGGTTTTTATACATTTTTTTTTTTAGATTCCGAGATGAAAGAATCCTGGTGGTACTTTAAAGAGGTAATTTTTCCAAATTTCCAAATAATTTTCCGAAAGCAAGAAAAATTGCACAAAAATGAATTAAAATGGCGAAATTTTCATAAACGAGATTTTTGTATCATACAAATCCTGACTTTAAACAGTTATAAAAAAGAGGACGAATGAAGCTATGTTATATTTTCAACTAATAATATCGAGAATTCTAAATTTTATGAGATAAAACTTTACAAAACACAAGTTGATTCCAAAATTATATATTTATCCCAAATTACCACAAAAGTGGTCAAATTACATACATTTTTGCATTTTACTATTTATTGTTATAAATGGGTGAAAATTTTAAGTTTCTAGTCCTTCTAGTTTTTGGGATTACGGCTAAATTACTAAAAACGGTTTCATGATGAAACCGTTCATGTTTCATGAAAGTTTATAAAATCGGTTCTAGTAATTTAGTAATAAATCCATAAACCGATAAAAAATCACAAGTCAACTTTTTTTATATAACCATTCAAAGTTATAATTAGCATGGAAGCAGGTCATTTTTACGTTTGTATTACGTATGTACGTTTGTAGGTTTTCATTTTTTTTTTTCAATTAAATTCTTAATGTAGTAGTAATGTTCTTTATCCAAATGTTTTTATGTATTATTTTCAAGACTCAACTGTAATTTTATAGCGTTTAGAGTATTTTTGAAATATTTATATCTTTTTAATTCCTTTAAACAACGAATTACCCATCAAAACTATGCACGTCTCATTCGTTCTCATTCGGCTTACTCGGCGGGGCTGTTAATTACGTTTTATAATTCACTGATTTAACGATTAATAGACTTGTCCTACACACGTCTCCATCCCTCTCGATCGCCTTACTCGTCCTTCAACCTTACCGTGGTGGCAGAAAACGAAACAATGACGTGGAAAGGGGAGAAAATGTCTTTTTTTTTTTTGCGTCGCGCGCGTCAAAGACGGGAAAATAGTCCGAAGAATCGCTGCTGCTGCTTCTCTTCCGCGGTGGAAATAATAATTCGCGACGGATAATTCAGCGTGGTCGTAATTAAACCGAAAGACTCGTTTTGACCTTTGAAGAAACGCAGAAAGTTGTTTACCCCGTGCCTGTTTACACTTTAGAACGTCTCGTTCTTTTGATATTTTATTAACGACCTGTGAAAGGTGGTCGGGGGGGGGAAGGCAAAAACAGTCATTGGGGAGGAGGGGAGGGGGGAAAGAGCATGTTATTATTTCATGCGTCCGAAACGCTTGTACACTGCGTTATTGTGTACTGCCCGTAATACGACAGCTGCATTCCGGGAAACGCGCCGAGGGGCGCGACTCGAGCACGGTGTAATAACAAAATTTGAAATGAAATGCGTTTTCTCTAATCTCTACGTCAGTGATTCCTAACCGGAGTGCCGCCAAAATGTTTGAATTATAATTTTGAAAAAAATAATAATTTCATGAAAAATATAATGTAAGTGCATAATAGCATAGGTTTTATATAAAACCTAGTGTGTTTTACTTTTTTATAATTTCTAGTAATACTGTAATGTTCTGTCTATTTTAATTGTCATACTGGTTTTATATACAATTGAGAGTTTCGAAAAATTACTTCTTAAAAGTACCATCTAGAAGCAAATCGTGATTCAAAATGTTGCTGGTCGAATCTTTTGGACAAGTATTTCTATACGAAAACGTGTATACATAAAAAATAATAATAATTTTGTAATTTTGTACCGAGTGCAGTTTAATATAATAGGCCTTTTATTAGAAACACTTTCAAAATACATTGTTTATGATACAATTTTACATATAAACTTAAAAAGCTCATAGTACTTCGTACCATGGGTTTCATTCTTTGGCAAGGATGCTCAAGAATGCTTAAATCGAAAAAAAGTAACGGTAATTAAATAATTTTTAATAAAAAAAATCCGAGCGGAGTTTCGATGTAATATAAATGACCATTATTGAGAGTTTTAAATTGAGCATGTTTAAAAATTTACTGACAGAATAATTCATGTTGATTTTATTACCCGTGAAAATTTTCAATTTTCAATTTAAAGCTGTTATAAGTTATGAATTTAAAATTTAGTTAAATGATTTTAACAAAAATGTAAATATAAGTAGAACTAAAAATGTGTAAGCTTGTATAATATTTTTAATCCTTAAATCAAAAAATTCAAATATTATGAAACAATAACGAATAAAATTACTTTAATTTGTTGTGTCAACAGTAATTTGAGCTTCACTAGCTTATATTATACATTTAAACTCTCAAAAAATATTTTTTTATCCAATTTATCCAAAAAACAAAAAAATGAATTGTATAATAAATCAAATCTATCAGTTAATGATAAATGTTGAGTGTTATTGAAATAAAACACTTTGTAAAGTTTTGATTAAAAACACAATCATTTTTGATTAAGGAATCAGTTTCATACAAAATGTTATAGTTTCAGAGAATAATCATATAAATGCTGATTTATTATTTTAAGATTTTGCGTGAAAATGCTAAGTTTCTAGTGGGTATTTTATTCTTAGGGTTGCGTCCAAATTACTTAAATTGATTTATTTCAGTGTTTTAACTCAAATGTTTAGTGGTTTTTCGTTGTTTTTTGAAAAGCCGTCGATAATATCTAAAAATATACCTTTTTTTTTTTTTTAATGCCATGCAATCCGAATTATTCATTAGAAACAAAGGCTAAGCGTAATGATAAAAAACATTCGTGATTGATCTTATGGCGTTATAAACCCATGTGTTTCGAAATCCGTGCACTTAAAATTATGTAATATTTAATCTGTTTATGAAACTATAAAACATGTCGATGTCATAATCGAAAAGAAAAACCCGTGAGTACACAATAAAGCTTTCAAAGGTTCTCTACGATATTTTATATATGTCTGCATACAATACCAATAGCTTTCAGTAGATAAACTTTTGGAGCTTATTACAACTTTCGACGGCAACCACTATAGGAAATCATTCAAGTGTTTTGTGTAATTTAGCAATAAGCTTTCGTTGCAGAAGCAGTTAATATATCCGAACGAGTTGTGAATAAAAGAGAACTAATTTTTAGTATCTTTGGAAAATATGAATACTTTGGAATTTCTGAAAAATAAAAACATTGAAATGGCAATTTTGTGGACGGTATTGAAAAATGATCATCACAAATCTAAGGTGGGGTGAATATCACCGTCTCTGTATTCTTTTCCCCACAAAATAACGCGTCCTTTACTTGAAGTAAATTATGATAGTGGTGGGAGGGGGTAAGTATAAAATCGTTTTTTGTTTTTATTCGTTCCACGTCGATCGATGGAAATTTTTTGTTTATTTTTTTCGCCTCGTGACCCGAGACTAGATTAATGTGTCACGTCACCTCCGTAAATTAAAAATAAATAATAGGTATATGCGCATGAAAATCGTGTTTTAAATTTAAGTCCTCCCAGCACTTTCTCGATTTGTCGGAGAGTAATTATCGCGTATTAATTACGACCACGCGTTTCGGTGGGGGGGGGGAGAGAAAACAAAATAAAAAAAAAAAAAAAAAACAAAAATAATAATAATAATTCCAGAACGAGAATTTAATAATAATAATTATACTACTGCGATCCGGCACCTGCGGTCTTTTGTCCGGAGTAGTGACCCTGTAAATTGGCCAATTAAAAGGGTTAAAGTTGAAAAATGTATCGGTATTAGTAAATTATATTACGTTTTCGGTGGTAAAATTTAATAACGACGTTTTGCTCAAAGCGGGTACACACACACACACACGTTGCGTATACAAGACTTATGCGATTCTCGTTTTAATCCTTTTCGGACTATCCGTCACCGGTGCCACGCGGCGGCAGACGTCTGCGTCATTGTTGTATCGTTTTTCACTATTATCGAGACGGTTAACGAGAAAGATGAGTAACCGAAGTTTTCCACGTCGTCGTCGTCGTCCGTTTAGAAACTTTAAAAACGATTCAGCGGATTTTGTCGAGAGCCCGCCGCGCCGTCGAGACGCGAAACACGATATTCGCCAGCGACGAATATTATCGACCGTGTCACCGCGCGTATGTGTCTATAATATTATTATTATTATTATTATGTGTATAAAGGGACGGACGAAATGAGTAGTCACTTTGTGTGTTCGAAATGAGAAATGCTTTTGAAGTGTGAGCACACAAAAATATGAAATATGAAACACTTAAAAATTTACGAATACTGAATACTGAAAATACTGAAACTCGATTAGAACTACTACTGTTTGTTTGTGGTTCAAAAAAATATAAAAAAAAAGAAAATAATACATTTTGATATGCGACATTTTATCTCTGTTGTTTATAACATTATTATATTTTATTTTATTCAGCACTTTAACACCGACGAAGGGTAGATACACTTTGAATGTTATTATAGATTGACAGATAAAAATATAATTACTTACATTCATTTTTACTCATACATTTGTGATTTGGAAATCGGGGTGGAATTAAAATCGAAATTCTCTAATTCGTTTCGAAACTTGGATTTTCTGTGTACAAGTTTTCGTATGGAAATACTTGTCCAAAAATTTCGATTAATAACTTTTTGAAACCGGATTTGCTTCTAGATTGTACTTTAGAGAGGTAATTTTTTGAATTTCTCAATTCTTTAATTTTTTTTTTTTTGGAAAAAACTACCCAAAATTTGACAAAATTGACTCGGAAACCATCATTTTTTGATCCGAACTATATTCACAGAAATTCAAACATAGATAGAAAATAATATAAGAAAGATTTTGGCGCAAGAAAATTTTGAAAATGTGAAAAAAAAATTTGGACATTTTTCTAACATTTTTTTTCTCATTTATTTTTTATGTTATTAACTTACCTCGTTCAGAATCGTTTTATTGAAGGAATGATTTATCATTTCTTTAAAATTCAACACACCCGTCAAGAGAATCCCACCCGTCGTGCGAAGAACACACATCGTGCGAATTATGTCCGGCTTTTTTATCGTTAACTTTTCGTTAACAATTCTTACATAAGACTCGTCACTGGATATTTTCTTGCGTTTATAATACATGATTATGCTCACCTAAACCTTCTTGTACAGTTGAACGTTCATTATTAGTTAAAATATTAGCAAAACAATTTTTACCAGTGCAAAACTATTTGATTATTCCATTCTTTCTGTAACGTATAAAACCATATTTGTTTAAGGTTATCAATTCTAATACTTTTCCTCTTTCAGAAAAAATTGTCTTCGCTAAATTTGTAATTTTATTTTATTTAACTATTACTTTATCAACTTTCCATTCATTTAACACAACAAAACCGATATTGTAAACGCCACTCGCCTAATAACACTGTTTTACGGCATGAATCCCATATCAATTGATAAGTAATTTAAACTTTATCTTGATAAGCTTTCAGTTTTATTTTGTGCTTAATAACAGCCATGACATAACAAATAACACACAAACAATCTTACGTATATATATATATATATATTATTTTGATTATTTCAATGGTAAATTTAATTATTAAATATATAGTAAATATTTAAATTATTCTTAATCACCCGAAACAAAAAATAATAATAATAATAATCGTGACTGATCAAATATAATATGCGTTTCAGATAATTTTCATACAAAATATGTACAATTTTAGATACTAAGCGGAACGAAGGAACTAGTGATTTTACAATCATGTTGTTATTATTATTTTTTTTTTCGATTTTCATTGGGTGATAAAAATATTTTATGTCCTGAAATTAAGTGTTCAAAAACCAATAGTGCCATAAATTTATTTCACGCTTGTCTTTCATTGCTCTTTATTATTTAAAAATAAATCTAAATGGGTGCATTGAATGATTATAAACTAATAACATAGATATTAATCACACATCGGATGGGATACTCTCGGTTGGTTTATTGAATTTTAAGCAAACAATAAATCATTTCTTCGGTAAAACGACTCTGAATGGAGCGTCATTTAATAAAATTATAAACAACAATCATTGTCAGTTTTATAATGTGTAAGTTTAACAATCGTTACATATTTACATTCTATTCGAAACTTGTCTACGAGAAGATACTTTATATATTTTCACTATTTTTAGGCATTAAAGAATGTTACTTTTGGAATAGGTAATGACTAGGGATCTGAACGTTATGCATTGGTAAGCACAGAAAGCAAATAAAATAAATCTGATTCGTTAAATATTGTTTTATGGAGTCTGAATTTGAAATTTAAAAGTTTTAGGCACATATTTCCGACTTAATTCCTATAAATGCTCCATATTTTTTAAATTATACATTTTTTCTGCATACCTCATATTTTTTTTAAAAACATTTTTAGTTATTTAAACTTACATATTTTTTTTTTATAAATTAAATTATTTGGTTTTTGCATTGTTGTTTTCAGATTTTTATCTTTTACGAATTCTATCACAACATCCAATCCCATTGTATTGTTCGAAAAACTGTCTAGTAACTTAGATTAGTTATTCGAACTAATTTCTTGAAGAAGCTATTCTACTGTTCACTATAATTGATTGTTCGAAGCGATATAAACATTGTTTGGTCTCTTATATTTGAAATAGATAACAACAATCCTACAAAAAATAAGAGGGAGTTCACGGAGAAAAAGTTTAAACCCGTATAAATAATATGACTTAGGTATTTAAATTAGAAAGTAATTAATAAATGCCAAAGAAGTAATCATATTACAGTCCGTAGAATTTCTTTTAGTTTATTTTAAATTCTGAGTAAAATGAAGAACTTAGTTTTTTACATTAATGTTTATTTATTTATTTATTTATTTTTTATGTGTGCACGATTTCATAATACTTGTTGTTCAAAAGTTTTGACCAGAAACTTTTTGAAATCGAATTTGTCTCTAAATGGTACTTTAGAGTGGTCATTTTTCGAAATTCTCAATTATTTTCTCAAAATCTGGGAAAACTACTCAAAATTTGATAAAAAAAGGCTCGGAAACTATCTTTTTTTTAATCCAAAATTTATAAAAACTTAAAAATACATAGTTATTAATATGAGAAATATTTTGGACCGAGAAAATTGTGAAAATGTGAAAAAATAATTATGGAAATTTTTTAGTTATACTTTTTTTTTCTCAAAATTTTTTTTTATTTTTAGTAAAATTGTTATTTTTTGCTTTTCATTATTGATTGGATAAAAAAGTAAAGTAAAGCAAAGTTTAAAGAAGGCCGGACATTCTTCACCCTTGGGTATTCTTCGCTCCTCAGGGCCATATACTCTTGGTTTGTGTGTAGAAAATGACCGCTATTATTCTTCTTTATACTATTAACATACTTCATTAAGAATCGTATTAGTGAAGAAATTATTTATCGTTTCTTTAAAATTCAATACACCCGCCAAGCGCGTAGCTGACCCGAAGAGCGAAGAATACCGATGTGAAGTTTGTCTAGCTTTCTTATCTATACTTTTTTGTTAATTTTGTTAATTCAAGTAGTTGATTTTATTTTCAAATAAACCGAAATAAATGGAAATTACTGTGGTTTGTTTTAAAAAGTTTGAATTTGAAAAGAAAATTTTGTAATTGCAAAAAATAAATAATGATTATGGGCTGATAAAAACAAACAAAATAAAATACAATTATATTTATCACAGTCTAATTAATGAATGAAGTCCTTTTTATTTTTGAAAAAACTTATGAATTTCGAAAAATAACGTCCCAAAATATTATATGAGGCAAATTTTGATCAAAAGTCGCTGGCCGAAAATTTTGGACAAGTAATTCTATACGAAAACGTGTACACATAAAAAAAAGAACAGAAAAAAAGACATTACTTTGATAACTCTAGCTTCATTCAGAATCTAAATTAATCATAGTTGGTTATCTTATAATATCTATCCCACAAACATTGCGCGTTAACCTCTGAAATCTAATTATAACTACAAAAGTTTATTGAAAATAAAAATGTTATTTTTGGCATACGGTTTTGGTTTAACACGTCATATCTTCCGGCTTCAAACATGTTCCAAAATAAATGTTATCATTGAGTTATTGATAATTATTCAAAACTTTAAATGTTTGCTTTAATTCCTTTCCTATGCTCCCCTAATTTCCGCCTATGTTGACCAGCCTTTAGGTATTTACCATTTGACATTTAGCATAACACTGCATAATAATTTGAATACGTAAATCACGATATTTGTTTAAAACTATACCTATTTGTTAGGTACTTGGTTACGAAAATTATTTAATGAGCGTCATTCGTTTTCTAGCTTACGATCGGTTTTCGTTGTCTAATCCGTCCTGAAAAAGATAAATTGAATATGTTACGTAAAAATAATGAAGAGAAATCTGCCATTATTTAGATTATCCGTATAATTCTAAAATGTAAACGCTTGTTAACGATAATTCATTGAGCGAACATTATTTAACGCGTAGAAAAACAGTTGAGAAATCACTAAATTTGGTGAAAGAAAATTTCTACCCGGCTAAGAATTGAATGCTTATTTTACGTGAAAATGACCAGTTTCATGCAAATTCTAACTTTAAATGGTTATTATTACTCGAACCCCCTCTCTCCCTTCTGAAATTTTTTGTTAGACACTGGTGAATAGTGTATGTTATTTGTATCATATTTTTTTATTTCTAATAAATAAAGAAAAGGAAACAAAGTAAAACAAAGTAAATTGTAGTGTAAACAAGAAAACTAGACATACATTGCACCACGGATATTCCTCACTCCTCAGGTCAGATACTCTTGGTGAGTTTGTAGAATTAAAAAAAAACGATAAATCATTTATTCAATAAGACGATTCTGAAGGAAGTTAATATTATAAAGAATAATGAGTGACGTAATTTTCAACACACCCACGAAAAATATCTGACCCAAAGAGCGAAGAATATCCGTGGTGCTATGTCTAGCTTTCTTGTCTATACTTTATTTTCTTTTTTTTATCTCATAAATAAATAAATAAAATGTATGTGAAAAAAGTGTTGGAAAAATTTTCAAATTTTTTTTTCATATTCTCAAAATTTTTTTGCACCAAAATATTTCTCGTATTATTGTCGGTCTGTGTTCTAATTTCCATAAAGTTTGGATCAAAAAATGATGGTTTTCGAGCCTTTTTTTTTTTCAAATTTTGGGTAGTTTTTTCCAAAAAATTAAATTGAAGAATTGAGAAATTCAAAAAATAACCTCTTTAGAGTACTAACTAGGGGCAAACCCGGTTTCAAAAAGTTGCTGATCGAAACTTTTGGGTAAGTAAACCTGTACGAAAAAGTGTTCACAGAAAAAAAATAAAAAATAGACATCATTGTAATTACACTAGCTTTTTCGTTTCGAACAGATCTAAAAATTTTAAATTGTTTTTCAGTATTACATTAAAAAAAAAGAAAGTAAAGTAAAGTATAGACAAGAATGCCACGGATATTTTTCGATCCTCAGGTCAGATACTCTTGAAGGATGTGTACAATTTTAAAGTAATAATGATTGATAAATTCATTGAGACGATTATGAACGAATGAAGTTAATAATATGAAAAACAATAATAGTCGTCATTTTCAACACACCAAGACTATCTGATCCGAAGAGCGAAGAATATCCGTGGTGAGAAGTATATCTGGCTTTCTTGTCTATACATTACTTAACTTTACTTATTAGTTTATTTTACTTTTTTATGTTTATGTAGATCCATACGAAAAAATGTTCACAAAAACAGAAAAAAAAGAGAAAGAAAAAAAGAAAAAAATACAATAAAAAATATTTTATATTGTAAAAACACTAACTTCTTTACTTCGTCCAGAATCTAAAATATCTATTATTAAAAAAAGAAAAAAAAAGTGCGTACTCGTACTTTTGTAATACGCCTCCCAGTTTCACTAGTGGAACCCGATTGTAACAGCGGGTTCCGCGCTTGTTGTTTCGAACTCACTGGGGGCTGTCGATATTGATAAATAATCTTATCCACTTAAGGAGCAGACGGCTGGCTAATTCCTACTACACTAACCGGTCTTATAAACCGGGTCGTTCGACTAAAATATAAATAAAGTTTCCTAAGTTAGTTTTTACAGGTCATAGGAACTTATGACCTGCGTTCAAGAATTAACAACACAACACGTATTTAACTGACTAGCAACGTAATATAAATATATTAAATAATAATAATAAATAAATAATACGGACAGATCACCTGATTAACACTGCCTTGGAGGGTATTATCCACAGTACACAGGCGCAGGTGACGTAGAGATTAAAATTATAAAGAACGCACTTAGCGGATGGAAATTTAATTACTCGGGTCGGGAGTACGAATTTGACTCGCGAGACGATGGGGATGTTCACTACGGGAGTGGCGAAACCCTACTCTACGACTGTCTAAGACTGTGTGTGTGACAATAATAATCGTACTACTCCTGCTCGTGTGTTCTGTGTACCTAAGCAATTTAAATCTGAGCGCCAAATGACGAGTCAGTAGACTGTAATCGTTACACTTTATATGAATAATATAATTCATCACAAATTGTATACAATATAGAATCTATAGGTAACAAAACATATTTTGATAAAAACCAATTATTTTCCTCATTAAACGATAAAAACATGCAAAAGCAATTTATTGTTTTCCCTCTTTATCAACAATATTTTTTATAAAAACATGTTTATTGTCAAGGAAACCACGTGATTTTCTGTTCACAACATTAAAAAATCCATTAACAGAAATAACGTAATTATTTATAATAAGTTATTATTTCAGATATAATTATTTTATAGATCATCGTGTTCATATTTCATTAGCAATTTTATAAGAGAACTGTAATATTTTATGAATGATGAGTGGTAAGAGTATAATACATATAGTAATTCTTTTTTTTTTAAATTTATGTATACCCCTTCTCCTTCACAAAGTAAAAATAAATGAAAATACAAATTATGAAACGTTAGAAACAGAGGGATGGACTTATTATTTTAATATTTTTATTTATTTTTAGTAAATTTTTTTTTCCTTTTCTTTATTTATTGGATAAAAAAAAAAAAATAAATTATAGAAAAACCACCGGACATATTTTGAATCATGGATATTTTTTTTTCCTAGGATCAGATACTCTTAGTGGGTGTATTGAACATTACGACTATTATTGTTTTTTTTTTTTATTATTATTAACATTCTTTGCTCAGAATCGTATAATCGAAGAAATGATTTATTGTTTCTTTAGAATTTACATACCTACCAAGAGTATCTGACCCAAGGAGCGAAGAATACTTATAGCTTTTTTCTTTTATGACATTAACAATTATTTTGAACTGTAAAAATACTAGTATTTTTGTTATTTTAGTTAAATAATATTTAAAAAATAAACTAGATTTTAAATTTTGTAAAATGACTAAATATTAATTTTTAATACTGGTATATCACAAGAAAACTTAATTACTGTTGTAACATAATATTATATAAAAATATTTTTATTTTATACAACCGACAAAAATATTAATTATTGACGATATAATAATATTGTTATTTTCAAAATTATCATTTAAGTGTATTAGAACGAGAAATGTCGAAATGCATATTTTTATTTATTTTTAATGCTTATTTCAATAGCGTTTTAGTGTGTTTGATCGAAGATCACATAACTATGTTTTTGAGTGCTATAGCGAAATCCCAAAAACCAGATTATCAATAATTTGCCGTCTCTTCGCGATAATTTGTCGCTTTTGTCACGCGCCCGACTGTACAAATAATAGTAATTTTCACGATTTTCGTTTCTCGTGTCTCGAACGCTATTACATTTATATCATGTCCACTGCCTCGGCATATAACACAATATTACTATTATTATTATTATTATTATTATATACTTGTACGTTTAATACGTGCGAGATCTGCGTAAACGCGCCTTAGACACGCCTACGGTGTGCGCGACGCGGCGGGGGCTTTATAGAGCTTTCGGTTTTCTCATTCAAATTTCACTCGCGCGTACACACCACGTTATGCCCATACAGAGCCCGGCGGCTTGAGTAAGTGTACGCTATTACACAGTGATGTATACGTGTAAGTACTGCGTAAAATCGCACAAAACGTCTCGTCATGATGATCATTGTTTCGCGCGTATAGTTTGAAATAACGCGTGAAGACGTCGCACGTCGCATTTTATCGAAAGCAATAAAGCAATATTAACGCAAATTGACGTTGCGGACACATAATATTACCCGCACGTTGCTCCTAAAAATAAATAAATAAAAAGGTTATATTTTTTAATTTAAAATGAGTGTAATACAATTCCGAGTCTTTAAATCGAACAAAACGTTTGTTTTCTGTGTTTTTTTTTTTTTAAACGCTTTAATTTTTTTTTTTTTTTTCTTCGTGTAACTGTTGGGAATTTAACAATTTTATACCAATATTTGTTTAAACCGTTTAAAGACCTTATATTGTTCTCTTTTTATTAGTCGAGTATGTATCGATAATAGAGGGGGGGATATTATTTTAATTTAGTTAATTTAACTATATATTTTATTGTTCTACCAACTAACATTCTATAATTGAAATAACAATTCATTTTTGGTAAAATTTTGTCAGAGTTTTAACTATATAACGAATAACCATCAAGCCATATTTAAGACTTTGGAATTTTGATAATAATAATATGATGAATCGTTTCAAAAAATAGGTTTACCTACGTAAACAATGTTTATTGATAAATATGAACTTTGTTTTACTTTACTACTTTTAGAAGAAGAAATAGACCGAATGGCGTTTTTATATTTGACTGAATCTATGATTGCCACATTAATTCCTAAAATAGGCGCTCAAGCCAATTTTTTTAAAAAGCTTCAGACTCTGAAAGATTAAGTATATTATAAATACTATAATATATTATATAGTATAGTATATTATTTAATATTAATAAATTCTAATCTCCATGTATGGAGTCATTATCAATCTGACCTTAAAATGCAAATCAAAAACTTTTCTCTATAAATGATGAATTAGGGAAAACTGATATTCCTTTGAGTTAAAGAACTAAACCTTTGATCATTAGCACATAGACGGTTTCATAACTGCAGTATTGTTTTTCTTTACAAATTATTAAATAATACAATTGATTGGCCTGAGCTTTTAGCTAAAGTTTCTCTTATCTCATTATTTATCCTCAACTATAATTTCCACTCTACCAATACATTATTCGTTCATCCCTGAAAAAACAATATTATAGTCTTTATGCCTCGTTAAATAAAATCTTCTTAAATGGCAATCCTTTTTTAATGATTTTGATTTTTTCTTTGATCCACCAAGCAAAATGGATTCACATAACTTTTCAGTTAATATGGTTAGTTTTCATTTATATCATTTTTTATGAATCTATTAATTGAAACTGTATTTAAACTTATTGGCTTAAATATTTTATTTACATATATATATATATATACATATTATGTTTAAGTTTATTAGTATTAAATTGTTGTACCCTTAATCTCACTAGACGTAATAATTTATTCGTGAAATTAAGTTATTAATATTAAATTCGTTTGTGCGAATCCTGCAAAACATCTACGACTGGCACGATACCACCAGAAAAACTTGGATTAATTATTCATAAAATATCACATTGTTTAAATAAAATTGTTTTATTTTATTTGAAAAATGTCCAATTGGAAATGTTATACTAATTGTTTATTCGAGTTGAAAAATGTATCATAATTATCAGTGAAATAAAATATATCTAGGGTTTTTGAAAAAATAAAAATAAAAATACACAATCGTTAATGACTGTGTTCAATTAACGTTTTTAAATTGAAACGTTTTGCATGACCATTAAATTGGATTCCGATGTCGTATAACATAAAAAAATATATTCCACGGGACTCGAAATTAAATTAAGTAACAAATATACAATCATTAATAATATTGGAACTAAATTGTTTTCGACGTTCACTCCTACATAGAGACATTAACTTTGTACCTATAAATATTATAATATATTTAATATAGTACAAATTTTAGATAAGTGATAAGTACAAACATATTTTGGATATCACATTTTAAGAAAAAAATCTAGTTTCATATTTAAGTGAAATTTATTTGTAACATTTTAGATTCTAAGTAGAGCGAAGGTGCTGGTGGTTTTACAATGATATATATTTATTTTTCTTTCTTTTTACAGAAATACTTTATTCACTAAGACTGTTAACTTTTACTTAAAATAACTGGTTTTTTCTTGCGAATCCTAAACTTTTAATTCTTTAACTTTTTTTTTCTAAAAGGCTCACGTCTTTTTCTATTTTTTGTCAAATTTTCTTGAAATTAGGTTCTATCACTCATTTTTCTCGTATGGAAATATTTTTGAGATAGCGAAACAATAAAATAAATTATAGATGAAATTTTTAGGTGTTAAAAATATGTATAACACTTTAAATATTAACATAATTAGGTATCAAAATCGATATCATTATTAGTGAAAATAAGTCATTCTTCAGTTTTGACTTTTTAGCTATTTAAAGTACATAAAGTAAAACCTACTTGGAGTACTTATCGTACTTAAGGTAAACGATGTTCCTTTCGTAACTGTTGTGAAAACTATTGAATATTTTTAAAAGGATCTTTTAAAAATACCAAGTAAATGTAACTTTGATCATTTAAAGGGTTGTATGAAACTTCTGGACAATAATTAAATTAATTTCATTGCGTCTCTAAATTTGCCACTCCACTGGAAACCGCCCCTTACACCAACCTCAAATAACTAGTTATGGCACTAGTGTCTGTGTTCAAATTTAAAACAGTCAAATAAAAAGTTTGTTATAATTGCATCAAATGTTTTTAATCATTATTTCTATTCCTTTTTTTACAACTCTTCCCATTCACATAAAAATTTATGACGCTATTAACAGTTATGTATATACTTTTAATTTATGGAGATTAAAACTTAATAAATCCAATACAGCCCTACATAATGATGTTATGAAAATATATCATAGTACGGTCGAACAAGAGGGAGGCTAAAGGTCCTTGTCTCACTTTTTTTGGATTCACGTTTAATCTTTTAGAATACATTTATTTACACATGTTATTACTATATTAGATTCTGAGTGGAGCGAAGAAGCTTATGGTTTTACAATGATGTTTATTTTTATTGTTTTATTGAAGAAATGATATATCGTTTCTTTAAAATTTAACATATTCACCATATTAATATATTGAATTATTTTAGATTCTGAACGAAGTGAAGAAGTTAGTGTTTTTACAATGATGTTTATTTATTTTTTCTGTGTACAACTTTTCTTATAGAAATACTTGTCCAAAAGTTTCGATCAATAACTTTTTGAAACCGGATTTGCCTCTAAATTGTACTTTAAAGAGGTCATTTTTTGAATTTCTCAATTCTTCATTTTTTTTTTTGGAAAAAACTACCCAAAATTTGACAAAAATGACTCGGAAACCATAATTTTTTGATCCGAATTTTATGAAAATTTAAGCATAGATAGAAAATCGTATAAGAAAGATTTTGGTGCAAGAAAATTTTGAAAATGTGAAAAAAAAATTTTGGACATTTTTCTAACATTTTTTTTTCTCATTTATTTTTTATATAATTAACTTCCCTCGTTCAGAATCGTTTTATTGAAGAAATGATTAATCGTTTCTTTAAAATTAAATACACCCGTCAAGAGAATCCCACCCATCGTGCTAAGTATGTCCGGCTTTTTTTTATGTTAATATTTATGTAATGTGCAATAGGTTTATTTAAAAATATTTTTAATATTATAGAAGTAATTTTCGGTACGTACAAAAATATCTCTATTAGTACCTCTACTACCTATTTTTACGTATAAAAATTCTGTTACTTTTATCATTTTGAGTACAACAAATCACACTTTTATATGAAAATTAAATATCAAAAATAACCATTTTAGGGCGGTAAATCATTGTGTAAAGCAAGCTTGGCACGTATCGTATGACACGAAAATGGATCTAAACCGTTCGTTGTGAGGCCAACGGTCTGCCCAAAAAAGAAATTGAATTTTAATATTTGGCTTAAATTTTGTAAAACTGGTCAGTTTGTTGAATGACAACGGGGAATCGGATCGTTACACCGCACACGATAACCGGTCGAAAGTAACTAGTGAATCTACCCGGGAAAAAATGAAAATTCACAGTGGATCGTCGAAGAAATTAAATCAAAATCAGTGGCACACACAGGGATTTGATTGACACCGTTCAGAAAATCGGAGGACAGTTGGGTGATTCCTGTTGGACTTGGACCTTGTTTTTATATTTATTTTTATCATACACATAATCTTAAAATTATTTTACGATTATTATCAAGGCCGTAGCCAGCATGACATTTCTTTTTTTTTTTTTGGGGGGGGGGGTACATTATAAAGATGTATTTTGACTGAATAAATTAAGACAAAAAATATCTCTACATAATTACATTATCATAAAGTTTATGCAGTTTTGCATAAAATAATATTACTAATTATTATAATTGTTACATAATTTTATATATTTTGATTTAAAAAATAAATTTCAGGGGGGGGTTGAACCCTGAAACCCCTTCCCTGGCTACGGCCTTAATTCTTATTATATAAACGTGTCACAAGTAAAACTAACATTATTAATTAGAAGTAAGTAACAATTATTGCTAATTTTATGTGTATTTTCTAATTGAATAATTTTTTACGCTATAAAACGATTTTTATCATAAATTTATCATTTTTATCACTTATACTCAGATTTGATAGGGGGAATGGGTGATGTTATCTGAGAATTTACATTTTACAAACCCCTATGAATAATGTATTTTGCACTACTAAGTGCCGTTGAAAACTCTCATTCGCGTGGGTTTCCGATTTAATTCCTTACGCGGTGGAAGAACTGTTTAGGTGATAACCATATTTCGTAAAAAATGAAAAACATCACGTTTTAGGTAAATATTTTGAATTTTATATCCTTATAAAAATCCGTACCAAATGTATTGGACGTGATGATAAAATTTAAATTGCACTGTTATTACAATATTACGTTTTGTTGAAAAAACGATATGCATTTTTTTTTTTTTTTTTATGGATTTATCGCGTGAAATTACTGATTTCTAAATTATAGCAAAAAGAAAAAATTATCAAATACATGATATAAAAATATATAGACGGCAAATTTTATCTATATAAGATACTTAAAGGTTAAAATTATGGGTAATTATTATGAATATTAATGTTATCGATTTAAAAAAAAAAAAATTAAATCCATGTTATAATGTATAATGTTTCCATGATTATTAATAACTACAAGTAAAATAAAAATAAAAAATGTTTTTATAAAGGGTTTTTAGTAGAAACTAGTTTAATTAATACGCTAAGTAAATATATTGTTTTGACCTAGTTAACGTGATATGAATTATCGACAGTTTGAATAAATATTTGTAAAATGGACATTTTTATTAGTGTCTTAAGGTTTATTAACGTCACGTATTTGAATTTCGGATATTTCTGTATTAATGGGATTTAGCTGTAAATGGCTTCCCAAATTATTAAGTACCCGATTTTCAAGTGTCCGGTATACCAAGAGTCCAAAACATGAATATTATTAACCTGTTAAATTAATATTAAATTAATCTTACATTTATATCAATATTTTGTGACTGTATCGAATATCTTAGATTCTGAGAGGAGCTAAGAAACTAGTGTTTTTACAATTTTCTTATGCATACACGTGTTCATTTAGAAATATTTATACAGAAGTTTTGACCAACAATTTTTTAAATCATAATTTGCTCTTAGAGTTTCTAGAATCTAAAATTCTATTCGGTACTTTTGAGTGGTCATTTTTTGAAATGATCATTATTTTTCACCTATTATTTGAAAAAAACGTATCTATAACTTTTTTTTTTTAATCCAAACTTTATGTACATTTAAATATAGATAGACAATTATTAAATCAAAAATATTTTGGTGAAAAATAATTTTGAATATGTGAAATTTATTTATTTCCTATACCTTTTTCTGTTCTCTGTTAATAGCACGATATAGAATTGACCGAGTAAATAATAATTTTTTTTTTTTTTTTTGTAACAATAATAAACTTTATAATTTTTAAGTAAAATAACTGTCACATATAAACTGAAATTCCACTCAGAATTGTTTTATTTAAGAAGTTATTTATCGTTTCTTTAAAATTTAACAGACCCACCAAGTTTCACTAGAGGAGTAAAGAATACCCATGGTGTGAATTTGCACGAATTTTCTAATCATTATTTTTATATTTGTTCACATACAAATAAGAAATAATAAGAATATTACTAACAATAATTATCATATACCTATATATTTTAAATTACGGATTTTAGTACGTATTAGTTATTTATAATAAAGTTGAACACAACAACTTGAAAAACTTAATGTAACACATCAAGGCTCAAGTTCCTTTATCCCCATGAATCCACATTTGGGTTTGCTAAA
Organism: Stegophylla sp. TES_Ste_2020; assembly: GCA_025469315.1. Classification (NCBI taxonomy): domain Eukaryota; kingdom Metazoa; phylum Arthropoda; class Insecta; order Hemiptera; family Aphididae; genus Stegophylla; species Stegophylla sp. TES_Ste_2020. Next base: position 11,095 of record JAIPRM010002531.1, on the reverse strand, counting down.
TCTTAAATATTAATTTTGAGTATCTGAAATTTCTGACCTATTGCTTATACCGATAAAAATTTTCACATGTTACAAAATTTTGAAACTATCTTATTATTTGTCTATAAAAATATCAACAGTAGATTATACTATTAAGATGTTGCGAAGAAAAATATTTCAATATCAGTTAAATATTATGTTATTAATTTTTGATTTTTGTTTCAATACCATTTAGTAAAAATGCCTTTTGTGTTTTATTTCAGATTCTGGAGTGAAAGTGAAAGTGAATTGGAGTGAAGAGAATATTGTTACTATTTCTTTCCTGTGACCACTTTTTCACTATTTCAAGAAATGCTTGTCTAAAAGTTTCGACCAGCAACTTTTTGAATCAGCATATTGCTCTTAACGGTACTGTAAAGAAATAATTATTTGAAATTCTCTATATTTTTTCCAAAACTTGGAAAAATCGCTTTTAAAAATTAATCCAAATTTTATGAAAGTTTAAATACGAATAGGAAATAATATAAAAAATATTTGGTGAAAGAAAATGTGTATATGTAAATATTTTAAATTTTGAGTAAAGCGAAGCTAGTGTTTTTACAATAATATTAAATTTATTTTGTTTTTCTACAAAAACTTAAGTAAAGTAGTGCAAATAAGTAAAGTAAAGTTTTGTAGAACAATAGTGAAATTGACATAGTAAACACCGGTAGTTACTTAAAACGTATTTTTTTGAAGTTTGGAAAATAGTTTCTTGTAAAATGAATAGTTATTAATTTTTATAAAAGAAAAATATAATTTGAGAGGAGTTTGAGACAGTATACAAGTATCAGACGTAGGTAATATAATTGTGGATAAATTTTGTTGTAATTATTGTATGAAGAAATATTACCATGAATATTTCATTAACACAGTTAATTTATTCTTTTTGACATTTATTTTCATCATTACACATTAAATATTTATATTATTTCAATAATATGATTATCTCAGCAAAATGAATGAGCAAATAATTTATAAAATAATGAGTTCACAAACAAACAATAACTAAAAAAAAAATATAAACATAATTAAATAGAATGGTTTTGAAAAAAAAAGACAACAGTAAATTTATGTCATGATTTCGGAAATTGTTTATAATTTCGTCACAATATCAATAGCACAATTTATAGTGTAGAGTAGTATAACAAGTACCTATAAATTTTGTTTATCATTTAAACAACACGAAAAAACACTATACAAATATGATATAAATAGGTAGTAAAATAGTCCCCATTTAAAAAGTATCTCAGTATTAGCGTTGTGAAATAAATACTTAAAAAGTCCGGACACACTTCGCACCACGGGTATTCTTCGCTCCTTGGTACATGTATATAAAATATAAATCTTTTTTTTTTTTTTTCTGTTAATAATTCTGAGCGGATTTCTAGTTAATTTCTACGAGGCAATGACTTTTAATTATTAGTAATTATAATTGTTTGAAATTGAGTGTGTTTATCAATTTAATAACCAATGTAAGAACGATTAATTTTGCCGTGTTTTAAGGTTTAAAACTTTTATGATTAAAAATGAATTCAAGTGATTTTAAAAGAAATGTAAATATAAGTTTACCTAAATTCGAGTTAACAGTCATTTGAGTCATAAACGCTTGTATATATTTAACCATACCTACTTTTTAGATAATTTGATTATGAACATGTAAGGAATCATTTTCCTTTGTTGTTTTTACTGGATTAAGAATTAAATGTTCATTACGAGTATTTGATTGAAGAAATTTTTTTAATTTTAAGTGAAAATGACCAGTTTCCTGTCAATTTTAACTTCAAACAGTTTTAAAAAAAAGTAGACATTTGATTATTGAGATTTTTTAGAGACATATATTTTAATAAGGCAATATAATGCAACTTAATTTATTTCAGTTTATTATATTAGTAATTTAAAATTTTATTTTTATTTTGAAAATTTCGTAGTCTGTTGTTAATGAAACTGTTTTCAAAATTCTTAATACTTTTGCAAAAAAAGGATAAATAGCTGAGAAATTGAGTAAAAATGACAAAATATTCTGGAAATGAGATTTTTACGAACTCGATTTCAGTAATTTAGCCATAACTCTAAAATGTATACAGTACTAGAAAATCGAAATTTTCACTCACTACCCATAGTAACGTATTACAGACTGGGAAAAGTTTGACCTGAAAACCTGAAAAAATCTCATAAATTGTGTGTCAATTTTTTTGTATAGCCGTTTGAAATTAGACTTTGTATGAAATTGGTCATTTTTACGTGGAATAATAACCTTTTCAATAAAAATCTTGAAAGACATTTAATTCTTAAAACAGTGGAAATTATCTTTAACCAAATGATTTCTTTTTATTTATTTTTATTTTTCTACACGTGGTGTAAATTCCATGAGATTTAGTTCAATTAATAATTTTTTATAAAAGTTTGAATTTAAAAATATGGCCCGAATGACGATTAATTCTAATAATGGTACATTTATTTTCCTTTTTATTACGTAATATATTCAATTCACTCTTTTTAAACCGAAAAATTGTAGACATACAAAATTAAAGTCAACTTATATTCACGTTTTTCTTAAAATCAGTTTTGAAAATTGATTAAAAAGCCTTGAACTATAAATTAACTGAAGCTCACTCAGAATCGTTTTATGGAGAAAATGATTTTTCGTTTATTTGAAATTTAACACACTCACTAGAATGTCTCATTCGAAAAGTACTTTTCGGTGTGAAGTATGTCCAGTTTTTTTAAAACATATTATAACGTATAATTTACATATTATCAAAGTATATATAGTACATATTTCATAGTTTTTAAGTGCTCTTAGACTTGAACTTTAATGATATGATACAACATTCAGCAAAAAAAAAATTTATACATTTTCATTAATTTGTACGTATATAGAACGAATTGAATATAATTATTATTTTTATTTTCGTTTAATTTTGATTTTCATTATTGTTCAATAGACATCATATATTTTACTTTATTATTTTATAACCTATAAAAATATAGTGCGCTACGGTTAGTGACATAATTCAATAATTTATTTTATAAAATAAATAAAAAGTGATGACCAAGGTGTGGGTCTATAGAAATGTGGTAAGGTTCTTTAGTGAATTTTCACTTTAATGAATTTTCGATGGCCGTTGTGTGACCAATATGTAACCACACGGGCAAAAATCCTATGTATTTCGACTTCGCAGTAACTATGGCATCGTGTTGGTAATCCGTAGAGATAGAATGTTGATGACAAATGAATTTTTTCTCTTTAATCCAATACAATGCTATCCAATATTAAAATTCGTTTCATGCCTCCTTGATTTAGAATATGTAAATTTTATTTTGTATTTTTTGTCGTTTTTGGTTATAAATGCATTTTTTTTTTTTGCTTTTTTACATTTTTTTACGTCATTATTTCATATTCTAAGTCATTTTTTGTAGTTATTGTAAATTTCAGATCATTTTCTAATAAAGTTTTTAAAAAAAAATTTTAAATTTTTAAAAATAATTTTATTATTATTGGAGAGTTTTTGTTACGATTAGATTTACTTCATTAGTAGGTGCTCAGACTATGTCCATACAACTGATACAACACATGCTTTTACAAAATATATCCTAATGTACATGCTTATCAAATATTATATTTATAAATTGTATCCGATTAACCCGACTATCCAATAATTTTTTTTTTGGTCATTTTTTATTGTCATATTTTACGATTTTTGGGTTATTAAAGCATTTTTTTGGGGTCATTTTGGTACCTTTTTAGATCATCAACATCCTATCTCTAGTAATCTGTATTGCCGCATATCAATGAGGCCAATCAAAATGGGCCATTTCACACGACACCACACGGTGAGTTGTGAACGCGCCTTTAGAGCTGCGACCGTAAGTTTATGCGAACATTTTACGACAGCCAAGTATATAAATATGAAATTCGAACATAAATTCATGAGACTTGTATAGGAATCAAATTTGATTTTTCGTATTAAATTTTTATTATTCGCGTTCAAACGGTTAATAATGATTTCAATGCGTATTTTTCTCGATTATTATTATACAACACTGGTTCGGCGCTCGATATCTACTGAAGTCTGAACACAACCACATTACCGATCGCAATCCTCGTACGTGAACGATAGTTTTTTTTTTTTTTTTCTACGATTCACTGACAATAATAGGAGAACGCACGACGTGACTCGTCACGACACGCCGCCGACGTAATATACGGAAAACACACATGCGACGAATATTTTATTGTGTTTATTCGGCCTGTTGAGAATTTAGGCTCTGAGCGACGTGATCGTCATGCCTAGAGCACAACGTCACGCATCTGTGTTGTCACGTGATGTATGTATATATATATATGTAATATATTATATGTGTATATTTATTTTCACCGAACGCGTCACACGACTGCGTAATTTTCCCGCAGTTTGTCATTTCGAAAACGTTTGTACGCGCACATGGGAATCACCTGTGGGGCCACCGCTGAGGGTCAGACCGGACGAGAGAGAGAGAGATAAATTTAGGGTGCGATGTCAGCCAGTAATTAGGTACGCATATACAGGGTGACATTCACTCGTCGAAATTTTACGCCGCGTGTAAGAAAATATAAATTTGAATATTTTCCGTAAGACCGTAACTGAAAAAAAAAATTCGGGGAGGTTTCAAAAAGTGTTTAACCTTTTTTTTTATTGTTTGTTTAATTATTATTTGTATCGAATTAGTGTTGATATTTCCAAAATTTTTGGGACGGGGTACAGTTAAAAACAATAACGAAATTACATTTTCATCATTCGATCAGTTACTATTAAAATGTATCTATTAAACGTACAGCGTCAAACGTTACAACGAATGGCGTTAATTTGCGAGACACCCTGTTCCGCGCTATGTCACTACTACGTCACAACGACTGGTGTGCTGAGCAAGCTGATTCGGACAGCTGGAGAGCAGCGGCAACGATTTTCGTACAAAGGGTGTTTTGCTTTTGCAGTGGGTTTTGTGCACGCGGACAACCCCGTAATTTTGGCATTCGAGCGTGGGGAAAGAGGGGGATGAATATCACGAGGGACTATCCCACGACGTCATTTCATCAGAAAAACACACACACACAATATATATATAAACTTTATTATTTTTATTTATTTATTTTTTTGTGGTATGAAAACCACGACTAAACCAAAAAACTTAGGGTATTATTATCATTATAGTTTTTTCAAGACCTTGGGAACGACTGTTTGTGTGTTGAAAATTGACGATAACCGTAGAAAATAAAAAAATCCTAATCACGCCGTTCGCGTTCATTGTGTTTACAAAACTGATCGGCCACGGCTATACGACACGTAATGGCATCTCGAATTTTTAAGAGAATCTGAGTCCGAGTCGTACGGCAATTATCGCATATTTTAAAAGGTTCGTACTGACAACCGTGTATAAGCATTGGAGTAATGAGGATAAGGGAGGGGGTAACATTTATAATTGTATGATTTAGCTCATCTATAGATCTGAACTTTGTGTAATTTTTAAAATAACTGGGAGCTTTTCCTCCAAGTCTTCCTTTAATTGATCCAATGTAATTGATATTATGTAGTACTTCTTCATAATTCAAAACATGCATAAAACTAAAATATATATTATCGAAGCACTTGCTATGTATATTGTAACTCTAGTTTAGGCTAGCATAGTACATTCAGGTTGCATAATATTTTGGTATAATTAAAAAATAATTTACTTAAAAACATAAAATAATAAATAGGAATACAAAACTCAAAATAAACAAAAAGTTCTATAAATATATAAGTATAAAGCAATAAAATTGATGTAAAAATATATACATAATTCAAAATGTAATGAATTTATGGTGTTTTCACATAGATTAATATCTCTTATTCTGCACCTGTGTATAAATGACTTTTATACATATCGGAATAAATGATTCGGAATCATAATTCATATTGTGATTTATTCTATATTTATAGGTAGTTAAAGTAAAACATGGTTTCGTACTCAATTAATCATAATATCATTGTTTAATTATTTGCGGGGTGTAAAACAACACCTAACAGTAGGTAGAAATTTTTAACGAGCAGTATGACAGATGACATGTTAAAAATAAAATGAGTAAATTCTGTTCTTCTCGGTTCGATTTTTCGTTTAGAAATAATATTATTTCCTCAAATCGTTGTTTTATTTTTGTTGAAGTCGATATACGCACATGATGTGTATTTCAAAATATGATTTAAGTCCTGCCAACGCGATTAGGTATAAGTGTCGTGGGATGCTAAAATTTTCAATAGTTCACCAACACGATAGATGGGACTCTACATCCCAAAGTAAAAAAAAAAAAAAAAAAACTGGAAAATAGTAAGATCCTATCCGAGTGAGTTAGGTAAAAAATCAGATAATATGTTAGCTACACGAATGAAAAAAAAAAATGAAACATGTAAGTTCCTACGCTATACAATACTAGAAGTATTCGCGTTGACTTCATTATGCATAAAAATAGAGTTGAAACATATTAATATTATAATTTATAATATACTCGTTAATTATTATATTGTGTAAATTATTGTATTATATTATGTTATTATATATATTATTGTATTATATTGTGTATTATATTGTTTAGTAGTCACGTGATTGACGAATTTTAAATGTTACAAAATGATTGATTTAGTGATTCGTTGTCAGTACATAAAAAATATTCCGGAAATATTTTTTTAACGCGAACGTACGATATCCAAAATCTTTTATTTTTTTATTTACTCATTTGTACTAATTAAACTGCTAACAACCAGGCTAACTTAATCGGAAACGTTGGCACATACATTCTTCTGATAGAATACGAACGACCAAATGCGTGCGAAACTTTGCACTCAGATTTTAATTCAAATTTTTATCACCGCCGTATTTATATTTTTGAGAACGTTATTTTACTGCATTTGTTTCCTATCATGAACATACCAAACATATTATGCATTTTAACGTATGAAAATAACATATATATTTTTTTCGGTCGTGTACGAATTATCATGTACTATTTTTACCTGATAGGTCTTCTGTAAAAACTTGCGTAAACTCAAAATAAATTATCAATACCCCATATTCATTTTTGAACGCTTTTAATGTAAATATGAAATTTATTCACTATCATTCATTTTTAATGAATCTACGTAAAATATTTTCAACTTCAAAACAGTATAATATGTCCTCTAATACTACGAATACCTATAACCGACGTTTTCCAATTGTGGCACTGATGATATTTATTGTGGTTATTATTATTATTACTAAACCGTTCCGCGAATATTAATTAAATAGTATTTATAAACATAAATGTCGAAACAATTAATGTGGACGTTGAACGAAGTCAATAGGAAAACAGTAGATAAAATATTAAAATCGAAAACCCGTGTAAAGCAGAGAATTATGGTTTGGATTTTCGAGTGAGCTGAAGTCCTCCCTCGTCCCGCCGCCGTTTACATGTTTCCCGGTAATATTAAATAATATTAAACTCTTGAAAAATGCATTCATTCGATTTGTAACGCGTTGAAGTTGTATCGTCGGCCAATCGATGCATAAAAAATATATATAACAAGTCGCATTGTTTTACGAAAAATGGAATTTTTTCATAGTCTGTTGGGAAACAATCGAAAATAAAATGTATCAAATATCTCACGGGTAATGGCGTAAAAAGCATTATGTGTACGCACTTAAAATATGAAAGGATAATAATTTCAATCCGAATAACGTTATATGAATTCATACCGATTTCCGCGTCACTCCGTCAGACAGTACTATTATAGTAAGTATGACCTGGAGTTTCCGATTTCAATGGGCATAACTACATATATACAGCATAATAATTCTTATATGTTTTTGTCGCAACAACATTGGCTGCAAATTCACCAGAACAAATATTATATTATGTTAGATTGTTAGATAAATTAGAATAGTGTTACGGGAATAAGTTGGTACATAAAATATGTACCCGTTGTGTCCTTCATTTTTAATACGAATATTAATTTAAATTATCTCTTGTGTTGATATACATTTTTCTTCAATCACTTTATTATTAACACTTGTTTATGTATATTTTCTAATTACTGTTTAAAAATAAAATCAAAATATTACTTTTTGTTTAATCACAATTACTATGCGTCCATTAGTTCAAATTTCTGTATTTGGATATCCACCTGACATTTTATCTCCTTTAAGAAGAGTTTTAATTTTAATTAAAATATGGCATTAAAATTATTTCACTCACTATTAGCCACTCTTCCTCTTTGAAAAACCCAACGTGCGCCACTGTGTGAGTACATTTATACCGAAGCAATAGTCTGATCTGAATTTTTTGGTTTGGATTTCAATCGTAATCAAATACAATTGAATTTATTAGAAAAACAACCGATACTCTCTATAAAATTTGATTGTTATTCAATCTTAATCTCACTTTATTGATCTTTTCACATTCAACAACGTGGTTAATATTATTTAATTCTAAGTATTTTGATAGTTATATTCTGATTTATATTCTTGATTCAGCTGATTCTTAAAATCCCAAGAGAGAAATTTGATTTTTTAAATTTTCTACGTGGAATTTTTTTTTTTTTTATTTATGTGTGTGTTGATATTAATTATTAATAATGAAGAACAAAAAAAAAAAAAAAGTTAAAAAAAAAATTGTTTAAAATATAAAATAATCTATTTAAAATCGTTCTTCTTGAAATTTAGGATTGGTTGTTTATGTTTCTTTAATACTAGACTCTCGACATTGGTACGTCCAACAAGTTCGAAAATTATTACGATTTCATTCAGTTACTACATTGTTTAAATTGTGAATTATTTTGATATTTATTTAAAACTAAAAAGCAATTTGCTTCATTTAACTTAAAGTAGCACTATAATATATTTTGAGGTATCAGAATAAATTTGTGTATTTTAGCTTCCTATTTTAGCTACAGAATTTTATTTAGGAATTTTACCTGTGAATTTTGATTTATTGAAATCAAAACTCGAACAAGCAATTTATATTTTACAATATTGAGAATTAATCTGGTGTTAGCTAGTAAAATCATAAATTCATAATAATTACGTAATACATTAATAACTAAAATGTATGTCTAAGAGACTATTATCCTTAAAAATTAAATTTAAATAATTAAAAAATAATTCGTTCGAATTTTTATTTTAATACATCAAAATTCACAGAAAAATTACCTGAACAGAATTCCCCAGTTAAAATTGCGGGTTTCCGTTTGAAAAAAAAACATGTCTCTACAGGACATCCCAAAAGTGACATGAAAAAATTAAGTTATAGAGAGTTTATTTTTTATAGTAACTTGAACATTCCAAAAAAAAATCCAAATTATTAATTTTTACAGCCAAAAAAGGGGGTGAGTATGCTGAACGTATCACTCTGTATTTATACAATAAATCAACACAATTGTGTGTGAAATATTGTATTCAACGTTGTCAAATTAATGAGTTTCATCATATATCTACCTAATAAATATTCAGTACGATAATTTATATGACTAACAAGTGCTGGTGAACGAGAATTATTATGGAATTGTCTACCATATTATGTTCTTGGGTACATTTGTGGTACTAAAATTTATAAATAAACTATTAAAAATAATTACTATAGGTAATTTTTAAATTGTTCACCGTTGATTTGTGATTGATTCTTAAGCCCACAATTCTGTAGATAATAGACGTCTAAGTTTAATATAATATGTTTCTAATTCTTAGTCTGAAATATTTGACAATACTTTTCGTTTTAGTATCCATTAGTTGAAAAAAAATAATATCAACTTCTGAAAATTGAAGCGTACGCAAGACTTGCGAGGATTAATTTCAACCAAGCTCCTAATATACCTAAGTAGTTTATAATACTTTTTTTTTCGTATCTAAAATTTGAATATTTATAATACAACTTACCAACTTGCATTACTTTAACATAAATCGAAAACAAAATAAGATAAATTTGAAATATTTTTCTAACTTTTCGATATTTTTAATGGAATGAAAATAACTCACGAGGAAACTTATATGAAATTACATTTTCCAATTCTAAGCTATTAAAATTTAATCGAAATAATGTCTTTCATTTTAAAACTATCACTTACATAAATTATTAATAATTTTCTAAAAATTCCGATAGGCAGGTAACGTTGAAATTCTATCTTCTGCTTGTTTTTACAATTTTCTCACATTATTTGTTGTTTAATTTTCACATAGGAACGAGGTTTGTCTGCATATTTACTAGAAATACTTACAGTTGAAGTTATATGAGCGTTGGTAACCACCGTGACCAGTGTGGTTACTGGTATGAAAACAGACAACGACACTTTAAACTTTATACGGAACTGTGTTGTTAAAAAACTGGACATACTTCATAGTCCGTATCATAGATATTCTTTGCTCCTCGGTTGAAACTTGGTGGTTACAGTGATGGATTTACGGGGAGGGCCCAGGGGATCTGGACCCCGCCCAGGCGCGCCGATATTTATATTTTATTATAATATGCAAGGATACATGCGATTAATCCCTGTATACATCATTATTTTTCAAGAAAAATCCAACGGCTCGACTTCATCAGTCCGGTCTGAAAATAATTCAGGAATTTGCTACTGAATTTGTTGGTCGTTGTTGCAAAGGCCCTGCAATTTGTTGGTAGTTTCCCTATTTTACAAGAATTTATGAAAACGTGACACTCGAAAAACCTAGCGGCGCGACTTCTTAAAAAATGTCTAAAAATAATTCAAAAATGTACTACTCAATTTGTTGGTCATTGTTAAAAGGACTTACAGTTTGTTGGACATTTTCCTATTTTATACGAATTTTTGAAAATGCGTCACTGGAAAAATCCAACGGCGCGACTTCTTTGGTCCGGTGTAAAAATAATTCAAAAATGTACTATTCAATTTGTTGGTCGTTGTTGGAAAAGTCCTGGAGCTTGTAGGAAGTTTTCCTATTTTACACGAACTTTTGAAAATGCACCATGTACAGTTTCATAATTAATACAGTTAAAACTTGTTTTTTATATAAATAAAAATAATACCATTGAAATTCGTAATTATTTTCTGGA
>JAIPRM010002530.1:0-20643 GCA_025469315.1 Stegophylla sp. TES_Ste_2020 | reverse complement strand
GATATATTTTCATATGTAACTGTAAATACTTTTAATTTGTATCTAAATAACATAATTTTCTAATTCATAACAAACTGTATTTTACCTATGTTTCTTGTATCTGGGCAACTGCCCGTATAAATAATAAATAAATAAATAAATAAATGATTTACTAACAGCACAAAAAATGAAACAAAGAAGCAAGTCAGATTTTTCAAACGTTTCACTTAAAATAGTGATTTTTAGTTAAAACACATAAAATTTGAAATAATTTATTTGGTGAACATGTTTTCATAAATAGATTCACTTTACATATTTTCCTACTTACACTTCAAACTTCATAAAAATAAACTGAATGAAATATTTTTTATATCTGTTTAATTTTGAAATCGAAAAAAAAAAAAAATTCAAAAATGAAAAAGTTACAATCTTGAGATTTTGTTTTCAGTTAATTACAACACTAAGTACCTAATTAATATAGGTACCTATTGAAAATTAAGAGCAATATAATGTAATAAATCCGTATTAGCTACTTAAAACAAATTTATTTATTTATCTACCTATATTCTATGAATTACTTAGATATTATAGTTAGGTATATATGATATAATCATGGACGCCTAGAAACCCCTTTCCAGGCTGATGGTACAATGGTAACACCTGAGATTTTTTTAAAAACTTTCGAAACAGAGGACATAGATATAGGTATTTACCAAATTCTGAAAATCACTAAACAATTATATAAAACTGTTGTTCTGTGAACAGTGAAAATGGGAAATCTTGTATATTTATTTAGTTGTTGTCATAGATAATGAAAGAATAACACTCTATTAGAATGGTAACAGCTGTATGGAAATAAGGGAAAGTGATAAAATATGTTTTTTTCTTCAATATACCTTATAATACACTTCATTATACAGGTATATTTATTTATTTATTTATTTATTTATTTTTAAACGCCATAGGGCTTTTACAATGTAGTACATATTAATGAAAATACATAATTACATTTAAATATATATATATATATAGGTAACACATTAACAATAAATTAAAATTAGACAATATAGCTAATAGTAATAAGCTCCAAAATGTTAGTTATAACAGAAACAAAAACCTAAATTGCAAGAACTTTTAATTAGTTTGATTATTAACCAAAGACATAGCTATATATAAATATGTATATATAAATATGATGATTTTTTTTTTATTTCTCCTATTAAAAACATAAGGAAATGTTGTATTGTTGCATAACAACTATAGTTAATATTATTAATAAGGAAAGTATAAATTATTTTTTGTCAATGAAATAGGTTTAATATAGAGGGTATGGCTTGGCTCCCTCACCACAGCTTACATTTAGAAAAATTATTTTTGCACCAACTGCAATAATTTTTTATGCTTGTCCCTGGATATAATAGTTAATATCAAAATATCAAAATTGTTATTTCATTACCTAATATTCAAAATATTTTTTATCTATTGAAAAAAAAAAAGTATAAATAGGTAATATCCCTGGTAATATGGATTTTAAGTTTTATCCAATAGCATAATACTTAAGTAGATCAATAAAATCTCATTTAAAAGTTAGGTTAAGTATAATCTTTTCATAAGTTTACCTATAAAGTACTGAGAATATGAGAGAATGAACAACAAAATGATAAAAATACCTAAGTACCAATTAATTAAGTTTTAAAGTAAAATTAAATAATGTAGGTACCTATTGTACATTAAATACAATAACTAATAAAAAATGAAGAATTAAATTTAAATACCTATATTTGTTTTAAATGTTAGGGAAACTTATATTAAATGTAATTTAGATTGAATATAAGCTTATAAATAAAAAAAAAAATAGATCATGTTCAAAATTTGATATATTATATTAACATGAAGTAGGGAGTGATTGGAAATTTGTTTCATTGAAAATATTATTAAACTGTTACATAACATGATGTAACATTACAACCATTTTTAAGAACGGTCTTTGAATTATTTTAGATATTGAAAATTACTTTGAATTTTTAAGATTTTAAATGGTTATGGTACATTCCTTTCAATCCCAAAGTGTGTTTAAGAGGACACTACACTTTTTTTGTTTAAATGTGTAGTTAATTACTATTCAATAAATAAGTCATACACAAATTACAAGTTTCAACCTTTAGGCCAGTTTAAAAACTAAATTTTTGTTTTTCTAATTATTAAGACTACAATTTTGGCTTCACAAGAAAAGTGAGTACCTATTTTGGTACTTGTGCGTTATTGCCACTACTGTCGTTTTGTCGCTCCTTGATGTCTACGTTTTGTCTACTCGGTTATGCGGTCTACAAGTGCATAGGTTTGTTTACCAGGTGTTTGGTCGACTCGCTACGCTCATCAACGCCTCCACTTTGCTCCACACATCAAAAATATCCCTCGGACATATCCCCACGTTGCACAACAAGCCGAGGGATATTTTTGATGAGAAGAGCAAAAAAAACCCCCGGTAAATTAACCTACACTTGCAGACCGCAAAACCGAGTACACAAAATGAGGTAGTCGTGACAAGGCGATGGTAGTCGCGATAACGCACAAGTACCCCTACTATTTTTGATTGAAAAAACAATGAAAATTTTCACTGATTGCACATTTGTACAAAAATTAATATTTATATTTTTATCTGCCACAACTATTGAAACTGTACAGGTCTCAGCTTGATATAAGTGTAGCATTCCGTTTTGTAGTGATGTTAGGGGTGATGTTAATACAGCCAGAAATCCATGAACTTTTTCAAACAAGCTGCATGAACAGATATGTATGATACTAAAAATAAATAGATAATTCTTAAACAAACTACAATTATTTGGTTATTAATGTTATTATCGAGGTTATTATTAAACTTTCTATACCTAACTTTAATAATTTTGGTGTGAAAAAAAACTATTTCAAGTTAAATTTTGTAATGCATACACAATATTAAGTAGTATTATACCTAATATTAATTTGGGAATTTTCTGATCATTATCTTAATTTAAAAAATTTATAAGTAATATTAAGTAGTTTGAGGACTAATAAGTTCATAAACGTAGTCCACATAATATCTATAAGGTTGGCAATCGCTACTCTTAAGGATAAATTTAAATGGTTGTCTTATCTTACAGATTCATTATGCAAGAGCATAACAAAGTATAATATGAAATCTAATTATTATTTTTAACTTGTAAGATGAGCAGTAATTTAATAAATTGACACCTAATACTAATCTAACTTTATAATTTACAAAATTAAATATACATTCTGTTAATCTGAATACAGAAGTATTATAATAATTACAGTTATTATTTTATTAACAGACACTACACTAAGTTCAGGATCTTCAGCTGTTTATACCCAGTGTTTTAACTTTATTTACTAAGTAAGATTACATTACCCACAATTTTTTTAAGGATGGTAAAACTAGTACACACATACATGATGGTGGATATTTAAATAATGGCACAGCTTATTTAGAAGTCTGAAACTGTTAATGGAACAATGAAATTTTGATTACTATTAGGTATGTAAAAAAAATAAAAATATTAAACTACTCTGTACCTATATGTAAAATATTTATAGTAATAATTACAATCGAGAAATGATTATGAAATAAATGGCAAATTAAAATAATTCAGATCCATCACATAATAATAATTGTGTTATCTATCTCAAGTTCATTTGATTTCAATGTTACCAAGTATTTGACACACATATCAGATAAAATAAACATTAATTGTTGAACAGAGACCTGAAAACTACAATTGGACTTATCGATATTAAACTATCCTCGGATGAGCAGGAAAGTATTGGGGAAACAAACAAGTACCACCGGAGATCATTCAACAGCGAATTGATTGAGGCAAAAACCCCTGGCGAACGGATCATGCGACGCTATCAATCGACGTTCAATTCACGTATAATACTCACTGTCATAATAGTAACAGACTCGCTTCTTGAATGGTGTAATGGACATTGCGGTGGCTGGCCGCTACGTACGCAGGTTGTCGAGGCTTACGACGTGCTTTGGCGTTACCGGCGGCGTGTGGCTAACGACTTGAGGGCTCCCAACGAACACGGGAACCGACTTGTTGCAATTTCGGCGACGTCACGTTCAATTCGTTCGCGAGAACATACGTGCGACCACCGGCAAGCACGCGAACCTCAAAACAACGAGCCGGCTGTTGCTGCTGTTGCGAATCTACTTGTATCTTGACGGCACCCGCTGAACACACGCACCGACCGTTGAAAAAAATTTACTTTACCCCGGGAGGGGGAGGTTAGGGTGAAAAATCTAAAAACGAATGACACGAAATTGACGGTGCGCGAGTGGGTGGCAGGGACGAAGATAAAGAAAATGAAAAAATCGGTAGAGACGTTATTTGTCTAATTACCATTTGACGACAATATCGGGTACATCCAGAGTGTAAGCGCGACTCGGAAGCGCATAAAACGCACCAAAAATTTTGAGCTGCTAATGTGATGGGAACCAATCGCGAATAGTCAGTAAACAAACAAACGCCATTGAGATAAACAGTGCGGCCCCGGATCCGGCGATAGGTTTGCGCAGCTGCCGCGTAGATTGGTAGTCTTGGTCCGAGATCGCGGTCATGTGATTTTTTTATCGCGCTAGAGGTCACAATTCACAGCCGTTTCCGAGTGATAAGGTGGAGAGTTGAGGAAAATAATATTATAACATTGATATCGGGTGATTTTTGCTTTTGATTACCTGTGATCTTCATTCATCTCGGGGAAAGTCTCTAAAATTTGTGCTCGGATTCTGAGGTGGCGATTTCAAAATGTGGTACGAAGCCTTGCCGCCCGCCGTTATCGTGTTCGTACTTCTGAATATACCTGACCGCGTTAATTCGTTGTCGAACAAATTGTTTTATAAGAACGTGAGTATCGGTTTTCTCAATAGTTACCTTTGATTTTAATATGATTCGCACAGCGTTTATTATATTTGTGGGGTAGGGTGACCGAAGGGGCCTGCCCCCCCGGATAAAAATGTATACCCCCAGGAAATAACTATACATATACACTATACAGGTCCCCCCAAAAAAATGTTTGATATCTTCTCTGAGCATAAGGTCTGAATTAAACACTAGGTCTGCGACATCGTAGTTACAAACTCGTGTAAATTGGAAAAATTCATTTTACCACCCACCTGAAAATAATGTAATTTCTGTTTAGTTCTGTTTATAAGTCAACGTTATAAAAACTATGTTACAAATGAAAATGAGAGGAATTTTTTGTTTATATTTAATAAAGCTATAAAAATGATATGTATTTTTTGAGGTAATTTCTTTTTATAATAAAATCTAAGTTTCAGGCAATAGATAGGTAAATTTTTTTTCTTTTTTTTTTTACTACACGTGTAGTTAATACCTAGGGTTACCATGTTTTTATACCTAATCCAGACACAAAAGTTCTTTTTAGGGAGTAGTATAAAATCAGGGATAATCAATAACGATTAATGCAATAAAACAATATTGTTATTTTATTTAATATACAATTTTACTTTTGGATCATTGCTTGTTGTGACATTCTATGTAAAAATATTATCAAAAGTAGTAATTACATAATACAGGGTGATTTTTTAAGCATGTTCACCCCCATTTTCGGCCATAAAAATGCAAAATTTGGGATTTTTTTTTCTGGAATGTTCAAGTTACTATAAAACCAATATTTTCCATAACTAATTTTTTTCATGTCACCTTAAGGGTGTCCTATGGATATAGAAACTTTCTTTTTTCAAATTGTAATTCTATTTTATTTAACGAAATTATATTCGGGTTATTTTTCTGTGAATTTTGATGTATTGAAATTAAAATTTGAACGAGTAGTTTTTGAATTATTCAAATTTAAATATTAAGGAAAATTGTCACTTGGGCACATATTTAGTTACATACGTAGTTCGTAATTATTATAAATCTACTCAATTAACCTTTAATCAGAAATAATTAGTAAAAAGGTTCATAGATATCATCTCGTGTGTACAAGATTAAATTTTACATTTACAAAATATTAATTAGTCAGGTCATATTATCTCATTTACCTATTAAGAATAAATTAAAATATGTGCCCAAGTGACAATTTTCCTTAATATTTAAATTTGAATAATTCAAAAACTACTCGTTCAAATTTTGAAATCACTGTACAAACACTAGCTAATTCGCTCTACTCAGAATCTAAAACCAAGTAACCTAACAACCAAAATATATTTTTTTTTCAATAATCTTTAACTCAATTTTCTTATGTATGTTTAGCATATCTATTATAAAAATCATTGTATTTTGTTAAACATTTCATGTTAATCTTTATTCTATTTCATCATTGTCTTAAATGAAATTAAGTCTTAAATATATTTTGATAAAGTAATTGATAAATGTTTCTCTTAATATAATAACTATTTAAATACTGAAAATATTTCATTTTAATTATTGTGTTGTAGGAATTCAAGCGTGATGTCTTATCTGCACCATGGCTCCAGAGATATTACTGTAGAGACTGGGAATTAACTGGTGATCCATACAAGGCACAAGTAATTATTAATACATATTTTTCAATTTTGTTTAATATTCAAAAATATAATGCTGGAATATTTTTTCAAAATGTATTTAATGTTTATTACTTTTCAGGGCCTTGAAAGTTTATCAGACACCCCTTCCATAACGGGAATTGATTGGAAGAAATATGGAAAAGGATCACCCCACTCATTTTATGGTACCACATTGTAATTTCATAATGTATGAATTTAAAAACACAATTGTAGCTATTATAAATATACTAAAAATAGAATTTAGTATCTATTGATCATGTATAATTTATAGCTTTTCATGAAAATTGTAAAAATAAAGTTTATTGGTAATAATTATAATCAAATAAATATGTAATAATACTTTGTAAGTGTCACTAGTTTTGGCGTAGTATATATATATATTAATATTTTCACAATCACCTTGTGTATATTTTATTCCTGCAGTTCTTAAACTTTTGTTGACCACGGACGCCTAATGAAAGACTTAATAATGGCAAGCCCTCTTACTTATTTTCTTTCGAACAACTTATTTTACGAATAATTTCATATTTTAATACTTATTTTATAATACAAATCACATAAAAACATATTCATTTTACATTTATATTTATTCTAATTTTAATACTCTTTAAACTTAACTTTCACTTTACAAAATACTTTATGTTATAATATTCAATAATTTAATACTTATTTTATAGTGTCGCAGACCTCCAGGGGGTCGTGAACGACAGTTCAAGACTGGCTGCTCTATTTAAAATAATTTGTCAGTTATGATCAGTTGCTTAAATTCCCTGCCAGCTGTCAGGTCAATCTTGTTCTGCATTCTTCGCGTCCACTCAATGCTGAGGCGGTATGAATCATACTGGTACAATATTTTAGATTCTAAATGAAGTGAAGAAGCTAGTTTTTACAATGATACTTGTTATTACTTTTTTTCTGTAAACACTTTCATATGGAAATACTTGTCCAAAAGTCTTGATCAGTAAGTTTTTGATATTAGATTTGTCTCTAGTTGATACTTTTGAAAGGTTATTTTTCAATTTTTCAATTTTTTTTTTTTTTTTGTGGGGGGAGGAATACTCAAAATTTGACAAAAAAAATACTGAAACCATTATTTAAAGATAGATGGAAAATACGAGAAATATTTTGGCAGAAGACTTTTGTGAAGATGTGATAAAAATGTTAGACATTTTTCATTTTAACAATTTTAACATTTTTTTTTTTCGATATTTGTTAAATAAAAAAAGTAAAGTAAAATATAAATAAGAAAACCGGACATACTTTGCACCACGGATATTCTTTGCTCTTTGGGTCAGGTACTTAATGAGTGTGTTGAAAATGACGATTATTATTGTTCTTTATATTATTAACTTCCTTCTTACAGAATCTCCTTATTGAAGAAATTATTTATCATTTCTTTAAAACTCTACACACCCACAAGTCAGTAGAGTATTTGACCCAAAGAGCAAAGTATGTCCGACTTTCTTTTTAAATTATGTATACTTATTGGCTGTCAATACTATAATGATGTGGCGCTCCATAGATAGTGGCTTAATGTGACCAAATCTTAGAATAAAGCGTGTAGAAGTTGGCTGTTTGGTACTGATCTCATTTTGAATAGAGTATACTTGATATAATTTTACAATAAAACCTTTTTGATTTATCTTTTGATTGAAATATAAACCACTCAATTTTAAACATGTTAAGGACCATGATAGCCAACTGACTTAGACAACCAATCTACTTATGAATGTATCAAGAAAGTGTAGAGGCCATGCGTGTATCTTACCAGTAAAGTTGGCTTTAGGTTTAGTATAAATTTACCCATAATTCATTTTTAAGATGAGATCATTATCTGCGTTGGTGTGAAAAGTTTTTATTTATTACGATATTTCAATTTTTAATAGATTCATGAGTATGGAAAATATAGAAAATGCCTATAACTTGTTAAAAACGAAAGTATCATAAAAATATTTTCGACTTTGGAAATAGGTCTGTTTACTATGATATTAAAGCTGACAACACAAAATTGGTACTCTTAACTTACTGCAATATACATTCCAAATCTACTAACCATCAGATACATCTCAATATTGTATAAGAAGTAATGATAATAAATAAAATGATAATAAATACAATCACACTGAATTATTTTTAGATACATAATGATGTCATAAGTTTCTTTAATGATTTTAAATTAAATTACTGTACACTAGATTCAAAATGAACTAACTAGACATGTTTAGTTGTATTATTTTAAATTGTAATTGTACAAAAAAAAAATGTGCTTTTCTTTATATGTGTTTGCCCTAACAGACATTGAAAACATTCTTAAATTACTTGAATACTTAAGCAAAATTGTTTGTTGTTTATTAAAAATCAAGATAATATAATATAGTAATAATAAAAAGTGTTTCACTACAAAGAGTAATGTTTATTTCAGTGTAAATATAAGATTTATCACATAACGCTGGTCTTGACTACATTTAGTGAAACATGCACAAAAGAATTTAATTTATATCTAACACCTTAAGAGTAGAATAAAATCAATAATTTTTTTCATTAGAAAAAAAAAGAGTTAAACAAAATATTTTCTTTCCAATCATAATTTACAGATAGATACATCGTTGTAATGAATACGATACTTCGAAGTTATATTACTTTTTAAGAGGTAAATAAAATTACACTTATATGAAGCCACTCTACTATAATTATTAATAAGTTCAACTATTGCTAATTATTATCTATGAGATTTCTTCATAATCATCTGATTGTGTAGACAGTGATGGAGATGTCCTAGAATTACCTGATCTTCTGAATAATGATGGAGACATGGCTCTCTTCTTTAAGCTAAACAATTATTTCATAATATTACAAGATAAAGAGATAATGAATGTATTTATTTTTAATTACTTAGGTAATGTTGAAGGTTTGAACACATCAGTGTGTTTTCCTCTTGATTCCTTATTGGAAGATGTATCGACGTTATGAACACTGGAACTGCTTTTATAGGACTGTAATGAAAATAAAGTCATTATAATTTAATTAACTGTAACTGCTATATTTTATTTTCATACCAAATCGCTATCATTGTCAAAGCTTTTAGAACTTTTGGTTAATTTCTTTAGTTTACCAAAAAGTCCTTTTTTCTTAGATTTTTCTCCGCTTACAATATCACTTTTGGAAGAGCTATTAGACTGTTGACTAAAAATGAAACAAAAAAAAGGTAGCTTTATATTAATATATTATGTATAAAATATTGCAAACTGTTCATCATATAATTAACATTTTTAATTTAAGAGAATAAATAATATAATTAAAATGATGTTTATACAAAAAGTAAATTACCAATTGTGAGCAAATACTAAATAGTAGTAAATAACAATAACATGTTAATAAAAAAAAAAAAAAATGTAAGAGAATAAACACAAGTTGAAAAATCTTAACTAAATAATTAAAAAAGCATTGCAATATAAAAATCATTTAATAATTTTAGATATTACCTGTCAAAACTATTTGGCTGTTTAATAAGTCTATTTCTTGATTGACTACGTTCATCCCTTTTCCATATGTCCTAAACATTTTATTACCATAAGTATTTTCTTTAATCTCATTTTCAAAACTTACTTGTTCGGTGTTTCCAAAATTTTGTTCTAGTGAAAGACTTTTTCTGTACAGACTACCTCTTATTGGAGGCTTATCATTAAATTCGTTTTCAGTTGATGAAGACCTATAAATCAAATAATTGATTGTATTTGAAAATTAATAATGGTTAATTGAAATTTTACCTGACACCAAATACAGCACGTTTTGATCTCGCGTCTGGTTGATTTGTATTGATTACTAATTCTTTTGTTATTTCATTAACTTTATTCAGTATTTGTTTAATTTGTTCATTATTATTATTATTAAAGACTTGATTGGAATTTAAATCTGGCGATGCTTCTCTAGAAATAGATGATTTTCTTCTAGCTGGTGGTGTTGGTGCATTTAGTGAATTTAATGACTTATTGGTCAATTCATGGTTTTCATTAAACATCATGGTTAAACTTTTGATCAACTGTGATAAGTTATTAATTTTAACTTCCACTTGAGGGTCAGTTCTCATACGGACATTGCATAATCTTAATGATTCACATTCTTGTTCTATTTTGTCTTTTTCTTTTCTTAACTTTTCGTTAATAGTTCTTAACTTAGCATGAGCATCTCGTAAGTCCATAAGGTCACATTGCATCTATTATATAATAATATAACTAGTAAGTGTTTAAATAATTAAAACGATAAAAAAAATTCATCACTGTCCAAACAATACTACATTCTTTGTTTCCCTCAAAGTCTTACATTCTACATTAAATAAATTATTAAGATTTAAAATTCAAAATTAGATAGTTTTACTTTCTTTTGTGAATATTAAATGCCTGAAATAATCTTAAATAAGTTTAACTGACCTCATTAGTTTTCTTCCTGTTTTCTTGTTGGTCAACCTCCATATTCTTTGTGAGTTGGTCAATACGCCTTTTTGATTCTAACCGTTCTTTGTCTTTTTCTCGTTCAACCTTAAATTATATATTGATTCAACAAATAGATTGGTTTTCAATAAATAGTATTCTCTTTTATTTACTTCGTATAATGTTTGCCTTAAATCTCTTGCTAACGTAGATGTTTCTTGTAGGAGTCGTTGTTGTTCTTCGCGTTCTTTTTGCCATGCAAGCTCCATCCTGCCTTTCAAACCTGCTAACTTTGATCTTCCCGAATTTAACAACCGTTCTTCTTCCAACTAAAATATTCAAATAAATATTATATTAATTATTTGAAAAATGTAAAAGCAGTGGCGTCATTTGGAGGAGGGGAAGGTGGAAACCAGGGTTGAACTACATTTATAATCCAGCCCGGAGAAAATAATTTCAAGTGATCTCAATGAAACTTCATAATTTTCCAAATAAAATTTTTGGCATCTGAAAATTTATCTTCGTACTTTATATATTTATTCGTATTTTATTCAAAAAATATATATACCCAAGCACATTTTATAGATACAAATTTTGTTACGTAATGTTTTTCTAATCATGTTTTGGTTAATTTTTTCCAAAATTTGAAAAAATTATTGAGAGCTTTAAAAAAATATCATCTTGTCACAATATCCGATCTGTTAGATTACTGATTGAAACTTTCGACAAGTATTAAATTTCTACCCGAAAGTGTTTCAGAACAAAGTAAAAAACTAAAAATAAACATCATTGTTAAATCATAATGTAGTTATGATTAAATATTTTTCAAAATATGACAATTAATAGATTTCATATTAAAATATAGAAATGTACCTAATAAAGATAAAAACATAAAAATTAGAAAAATAAATAAAATCTCATAATTATAGAGTAATATATTTTATTGTTCTGTGACACATATTATAATAAAATTTGGACGATAATAAACTTGAAAACATCAATAATAAATCCAAATCAAGACTTTAATTTTGTAAAGATAAATACTGTGAATAGCAATACAAAATAGTGACTTCGATCATTAATATAAATTTCGATACAATACCAACAAACGCTTTGCATGTTATATTTATTTTTGGATTTTAGAAAAAAAATTTTAAGTAACCGTGAGCCAAATTCAAGTTAAGAGTACCTATTTTAATTTCAATTTGTAATCGAGGCCCCACCTCTGGATCCCCCATAGCTTTGTTCCAACCTTTTTTTTACGGTGGGCCAAATTTGAAACACATTTTGGTAATGCAGCCAACATTTTTAGAGGAATAGAGTTATGAAATCAAAGAATAGATAATAGATAATAAAAATGTATGTTTATTCATATAATTTTTTTATTACATTTATATAATTTTTAAATTCTAAGAAGAGCAAAGAAGCTAATGATTTTCAAAACGAGGAAAATTTGTCAAAAAATTTACAAAAAATAGTAAAATATGTTACTACCTGAATTTTCATAAAATTTTTAATTGTTTTTAAATATAACTTCAAAAATAATGTGGCTAGAAACTTAAAACTTTCACTAACTACTAAAAAAAGTCACAAAAACACTTCATAAAAATTTCAAAAACACTTGATCAATTTTGAGTAAAGTAAAGCATTTTGAAAATATTAATATTTAAACTCGGAATATAATAATTTTCTAAAAATTAATTTTTAATTTATAGATTTTGACATATTAATTTACCAGCCAAATATGTCAATTGACTTGTTTGAGTTGACTGGTCAAAAACACAGCCCTAGAAAAATATCAACCCCCTCCCCCATTACACTATTGTTTGTAACTGATCATGATACTGACTTTATTAATAGATGATGTCATTTCTGATTTTGTTATTTCCCATGCTGATTTTTCGGATACTAATTCCGTTTTTAATCTTGAACATTCAAGTCTTGCTTCTGAAAGTTGTTCTTCCATGCAAGACACTTGTTGTAGTAGAATATGAATTTCTTCTTTCTGAAAATCAGTAAAAGTATTTCAAATACATTAAACCTTTCCAAACAACAAAATTACCTGATTATCATTATTTTGAATCTTATTATGGTTTCCCTTTTTAGGGATTGAGTCAGCTGTATCTAAAATTTGTTTATATGAATCACGTTCTCTTTTGAACCTTAGCGTTTGAAACTGGCTATTTTTCAATTCTTCAGAAAGAACTGACATGCGATTATCATAGCGTGCTTTTAAAGCAGCTACTTCTGCTTTTCTAGCTTGTTCTTCATTGTATAATCTAGAGGCATTATAATATTGTTCTAAAAATCTTAAATGACATATTTTACATTTTATGTTATAACTAACTTTATTTTCAAATCTTTTACATTTTTATCCAACATTTCTGTCTCCACTGATCTACTGTGCTGAACTTTGATAACTTTCTCAAAATCATCTAAATTATTTTGTAAATTTTCATTCTAAAATAAACATTTATAATCATTTAAATAAATTAAAATAATTTATTTAATAACTCATTATGTGCTCACATCTTTCTTGAGTTTTTCTATTTGTTCTACATACTGACTACATTGTTTATTTAATATATTAATTTCCTTCATAGATTCATCCAAATTTCTTTTCATAGTCTCCTTCTCAATTACCCATGCATCATTTGAATGAGCCTTTTCTAAATCTTTTAACTTTTTCTACAACATAAAAATATCCATAAAAACTATTTTCATTGTAATACCTTAATTATATTTATACCTGCATTTCCAATTTTTGCTTATTCCATACATCAAAAGCGTTGTTGTATTTTTCTTTTAATGCCTTTAACTCAAGTTCAACTTTTGATGTTTCCTTTTTTTTACTTTCTAATAAACTAAAAATAGTTGTTATTATTTAAATTATGAATAACTTATACGGTTTATTTAAATATAAAATGTAAATAATATCATTAAATTTTAATTTACCTTTGTATTTTTTCTTTTTCTGCAGTCAATTTACTTTTAACATCTAACTGTTCTTTTTGCAAAATATCATACTTATTCAAAATGTCTTTGTAATTTTTTCGCTCATTCATTAATTCATTTTCTATACCTTTAAAGCAGAAAATCATTTTAAACACTATAACAAAAATCTGATGTATAGATAAAAGATGTAATACTTTTTATTTTTTTTTCAAATTCATTTCGAACATCCATAATTT
Source organism: Stegophylla sp. TES_Ste_2020 (assembly GCA_025469315.1). Classification (NCBI taxonomy): domain Eukaryota; kingdom Metazoa; phylum Arthropoda; class Insecta; order Hemiptera; family Aphididae; genus Stegophylla; species Stegophylla sp. TES_Ste_2020. The sequence continues at coordinate 6,472 of JAIPRM010002530.1, read as the reverse complement.
TTTTATTTTCTTCGATAACAGATTTTTCTTGTAATTTTTTTATATATTCTTCTTTATTTGTCAATTCTTTTTTATGTAGTGATTTTATATTTTCAATCTGTTGTCTCTCGCTCTATACAAGTTTGAAAATAATTAGTAGATACTACAAATAAATTTAATAAATAATAAATTGTGATCATAACTCTGTAAAAAATATGCACATTTTGTTTTCAATAATGTGAGTAATGAATTTATATGTAAGTTGACATGTAATAAAAAGCAAAATAATGACAACTTGTTAGTTACCGCAAGTTGGCTTTCAAGATCAATTTTTTTAGCTTCTAATTGTTTGATAGCTTTTGTTTGCTTGTCAAAATCAGCTTTTATCTCTTTAGTCTATTAATAAAACAAAAATATATATCTTTTATTATTATTTATAAATGTTTTAATTAAAATACCTATTTATTTATTATTTTTAAGTTGGTAGGTACCTACCTTATTTTGTGAAGTTTTCGATAATGGTTTATAAGTACTTTTTGATGCTAATTTTGTTTGATAATCAACAACTTTAGCTTTTAGCTGATTTTTTTCTACTTCAAGTTCTTCAATTTTCCTTTTAAGCACTGTAATTTCCTGGAATTTAAAATTACAGTATTATTGGTATATCATTGAAATTTAAATGCAATTAATGCGAATTATTTATAATAATTCAACAAACAATTTGTATTTTCTTTGCAATATATCAACACCAAAATCACTGAAAATATAATACACTACTACAAAATAATAAAATATTTAAATTACTTGTTCACTGAGTTCAAGTAGCAATTTTAATTCTGTAGCATCCTCAACATCTGATATTCCTTCATCTCTGTCAGTAATATTTGTAGGGCGATAATCTATAAATAAATTGTATTTTTATTTATAATAGATAATTGAATAAAACGATCACTGGTATTATACTCCACAGATACTAATATTTACTTGATTTTGTGGCCATTTTTTTTAGTTGCAATACCATTGACTCATTGTCTTCTTCTAAACGACTCACTTTACTTCTCAATATTTTGGCCTAAGATAATTGCCTTTTGAATTTAATTTGATACACAATATTTATTTTCACTTTTAAACCTTACTTCTTCCTCGGAAAATCTCAATTGTTCTCGCATGTCAGCTTCTCGCTCAATTGAATCTTGCAAATCCCTCTGAAGCTGAACTGGATCTTCTTGGGAATCGCCACGAGTTAGAGATTCTCTCGAAACCCTCTAGAAATTCAAGTGAATTATTGGTATTGAAATTGGTATATGCCAGCTCATAGATATAAATACTTCTCCTGATGCTGACTTAGGTATCATACCCAACATAGGTCGTTTTTTTTGGTCCCCTTGAGATGAAGTTGATTTTTCCAATTCACTTTGCAATCGCTCTATCAACTTTAAAAATTTAATTTCATTAAAAATAATTAATAATAGATATAAATAATTATTTTTTGAACCTCTTTATTTTTTTTATCAGTTTCAATTTTTTCTTTATCTAATTCTTCCATACGCCTCTCAGATTTTTTTAAATTGAATGCTAAAATTCTACAGTTTTTTGTAACTTGATCAAATTCTCTTCTTAACATAATAAATTCATTATCCAGTTCTTCTCTGCAATACATTATTTTTTATATCATACCTATATTATTGCATTTTATTGAAATTGAATTAAAATTTTACATAATAGTTGGATAATCGGCACAAGTGTACAGCATGTGTTAGATTTAAAGAATTAAATTTGATAATATCCATTATAAATACGTGTTTTTTGTGCACCTAGTGAAAAGTAAAGTTGAAAAATAAAGATTATCTACATTATTTATAATAATAATGTGACCCATAAATACAAATTAAATACTTTTAAATACCTACAACTTGTTGTGGCGTAGTTACTAGAAGAATTTATGAGGTTTAACCCCACCCCAAAGAACTATAAAAATAATTAATATTTATTTACAAATCAAAAATGGCAAAATATGTGTTTTTTTTTTATGTGTATAAGTTTTCATGTAGAAATACTTGCCAAAAGTTCCATAAAGTAATTTTGACATCTACACCTGTACAGCAAATAATTTTGTTCATAGACTTGCAAATTAATATTACTTTGAAAAATATAAACATATTGAAAAATTAAAAAAAGGGGTTATATTGATTCTTTGAATTGTCCACCAAAATAGTAGGATTTTAATAGTTTCCTCAATAGTAGTAGTTTGCACATTAGTGGTAATTAACTAATCACACCCAGGGTTAAGCAAAAAAAAGATTGTTCAGAACCACAGCAATAATAGAATTTATAAAATTACTATTTACTGTGAGGATTAAATCTGTCAGAGAAGTTTAAAAGTAATATGATCAGGTTCGGATTTAGAAGGGTGTGTGTGTGGGGGGGGGGGTAATTATTTAGGAAGTTTCAGTCGGTAAATTTGACATTTTAATTTCAGTAAGCAAATTAATGTAGACGGCAAAATTGAAGAAAAGGGACGATAATCTATTTTTTTTTATTATTTATTTGATAGGATAATTTAGTCAGTTGGCAAATTGGAAATTATGTGGAATGTAATCGGAAAACTTTAAAAAAAGATCCTTTTTTCACTCATTTACACTTTTTGTAACAGTATTTGTAGTTTTTAGCATTTTTTCATTTACACACACACACACACACACACAAACTAATATTTCTTAGCGCTGGTCCTGATAATAATAAATGATATAATTTTATATTTAAATATCGTAAATAAGTAATTCTAAACTATAAATTTATGTACCGGAAGTTATCCTTCATCTCTTGTTCCATATTGCGAATTTCTTTATTTAAATCATTGTTTTCTTCCATTAATTCTTCAATTTTAGTTTCAGCAGCTATTAATTTAGAATGAACCAGCTGAACATCGTCTGACTTCACCTTACTGTTTTTATTTTTGTTAATTTCCATTTCTAATTCAGAAACACGTTGTGTAAGTTTTCTTTTTTCTTCATTGAGACTTTCACATGTAGATTTCAAATCATTTACTTTTTGTTGGTGCTTTAACAACTAATACAATAAATGACAGGTAATTATAATTTTAATTTTATAATCTTTTATTTTACTTCAGAAGCAGTTGTACGAGATGTGGGAGTAGTGTCCAAAGACGCCAATCTTCTTAATAAAATATCACTCTTTTCTCGTTCTGCTTTCTCACATTTTGCTTTCATCGATTTTAATTCTGCTTTTAAGTGTACTACTTGGTCCTAAAATAAAATAAACTGTTAAATTATCATATGCATTTTATAAGTATTTAAAATTATAATTTATATATATATATGTATTATAGTAATGTGGTTACGTGTAAATCTTCATCATTTATAACAGTAGCAAAAGTATCAGTCGTAGCATCAGAATCAGCCAAACTAATTATATCGTCATCAAAATCATTATCTAGGTTTTTATCTTCTTGTATAGATTGTGTCTAAAATAAATCAAATTAAAACTATAACCCTTGTGAAATGCTAACTTCCCAAATGAATATTAACATTGTTATGATGATATTAACATGCACCGGTGTATATTGGGCGATATCTCCATTGTAACTGTTTCTCGGACTGTGTACATCCATGGAATCTGAACGCGAAAGATTTGTTCTTCTCCGAACTGTATATTCTGGAATTGACTGGTCATCATCATCTATAAAAAATAAGTTAATATTAAAAAAATGTGAGTCGGTAATACCCGAAAAATAAGTTTTTGTGGCTACCTTTTAATTTGTTGACTTGAGATGTAACATTATCTGAAAGCATCGTCAAATCAGGAGTTGAGGTCCATGACGTCGTTTTACGAATACTAGGTTCAGTTTTATTTACTTTAAAATCATTCTGACCATTGTCTGATATTAAATGAGACAAAACATTTTTGGAATCTGTAGACTCATTTGTTGACCTAAATTAAATACATATAATGATTTTTTTTCATTGCTTAGTATTAGAGGGGTTACAAACTCATTATTTAGAGCAGGAGTAGATAGTGTAGTATCATCTTTTCTAAGCGAGGACTTGCCAATATCTTTATTCCTATTGGAATGATCTTTATAATCTCTGGAAGCATATATAAAAGAATATTTAATTTTAACTTAAGTCTAAATGGAACACACACAACATAGTCAGGCAGGATATACTAACACGTGCCCGAAAGGTCACTTATTTATAGAACACTATAAATCTGATGTATTTTCACTTTATTGGTAGTTTATAAAACACATGCCTTAGCCATTTTTAAATTTACGTGATGCATAAATAAAAAAGCCGGACATACTTCGCACGATGGGTGTACTTCGCACGACGAGTGGTATTCACTTGACGGGCGTATTAAATTTTAAAGAAACGATAAATCATTTCTTCAGTAAAACGATTCTGAACGAAGGAAGTTAATAATATAAGAAAAAAAATGCGAAAATTCGGAATGCCGGGCTGGAATCGAGCCTGGTGCTGTCACGCGCTAGGCCGGTTCCATTACCACTAGGCCGCAACACATAACTTGACTATGTAGGTGAATTAATAGGTATGTAGTATAATAACCGAAAATATTGAATTTTCAAAATAAAATAAAATAGTTAGAAAACTATTGTTGCACGTGGATGTTATTTCACACCATCATCGTATTCATCGTCGAAAAATACACATGATGGCAATAAGGAAAAATCAACCTTCTTGGAATGATTACAAAACTACAAAAGGAAAAATTATCGGCATACTTAATATAATAGTAATATAAAGTTTACATAAATATATTTATGTTGGGAATCCCACGATACGGTTAAGGTGCGCAGGGAATAAGGCAGCACCGCCGTGCGGCGCCGCCTAAATGTTTATCGGTATAATAACCAAAAATATTGAATTTTCAAAATAGAATAAAATAAATAGAAAACTATTGTTGCATGTGGATTTTAATTCACACCATCGTATACAGCGTCGAAAAATACATAAGATGCAATAAAACATAATCAACCTTCAATAATTAAATGCTTATAATATATAGATATTTCGCAATATCTGTCTGTAATATCTTCGACTTTATTTCAGTCTTACCCTTGTAAAATGTTTAATTATTCGTCCGTAAGAAATTTTATTACACCAAAATATTCGCAATGAAATTTTCTATGTGGACACCAAATTTCAAAACAATCGGTTAAGCCAATTTTCTTATATGTACGTTAAAGTGCGTAATTTTAAGTAAAACTAACGAATTCAGTAGAAATTCTATTTCTCAATACTTTTTTTAGAAACGGGGAAAATTTATGATTTAAAATGATTTATAATTTCTTTAAAATTCAACATACCTTCCAGGAATGTCCCAGTATCTCCTACCAGAAAAATGAAGAATATCCATGTGCCATGGTGCAAAGAATATCCAGATTTTTAACCATTATCTTTGGTTAAAAGATAACGGATTTCTTGTCTATACTTTACTTTTATCTAATAAATAAATAATAAAAAGCCGGATATACTTCGCACCACGGATATTCTTCGCTCTTAGGGTCAGATACCCTTGTAGGGTGTATATAATTTTAAAGAAATGATAAATCATTTCTTCAATAAGACGATTCTAAACGAAAGAAGTTTATATTGTAAGGAACAATAATAATCGTCATTTTTAACACACTCACCAAGAGTATCTGACCCGGAAAATATCCGTGGTGTGAAGTATATCCGGCTTTCTTGTTTATACTTTACTTTACTTTACTTTTTTTTTATTTAATAAGTAGAAAAAGGAAATACAATTGTGTGATAGAAAAATGTCCAAAAATTTTTTGCACATTTTCAAATTATTCTTGCTCTTAAATGTTTCTTATATTATTATTTATCTATGTTTAAATTTTCATAAAGTTCTGATCAAAAAATTATAGTCTGATGTTCAGATAATAAAATGGACATGGATAATTCTGCTATTCAAGATACTTAATATAAAACTGACAATTAATGTTTTGTATAATTATCTAAAACTCCACTCAGAATCATTAATTTGAAGAATTGATTTATCGTTCCTTTAAAATGCAATATATTCACCCAGCGTATTCAACCCGAAGTGCGAAGAATACCCATGAATCATGATACGAAGTAAATACAGCTTTTTATTTTTTAATCAATCTTATGCGACTTTTTTTTGCAACTTGATTTCCTCTTTGATGAGCTCCTGTGCGGCGAGTCTACAAATCTTTTCACTTTTGATATTAATTTTAGATTCTGAACGAAGTGAAGAAGCTAGTGTTTTTACAATGATGTTTATTTTTTAATTTTTCTGTGTGCAACTTTTCATATAGAAATAATTGTCCAAAAGTTTCGATCAATAACTTTTTGAAACCGGATTTGCCTCTAGATTGTACTTTAAAGAGGTCATTTTTTGAATTTCTCAATTCTTTAATTTTTTTTTTTGGAAAAAATTACCCAAAATTTGACAAAAACGTCTCGGAAACCATCATTTTTTG
>JAIPRM010002529.1:12844-30018 GCA_025469315.1 Stegophylla sp. TES_Ste_2020 | reverse complement strand
TTTTTTGATCAGAATTTTATGAAAATTTAAACATAGATAGAAAATCCTATAAAAAAGATTTTGGCGCAAGAAAATTTTGAAAATGTGAAAAAAAATTTTGGACATTTTTTTTTTCTTATATTATTAATTTCCTTCGTTCAGAATCGTTTTATTGAAGAAATGATTTTTCGTTTCTTTAAAATTAAATACACCCGTCAAGACAATCCCACCCATCGTGCGAATTATGTCCGGCTTTTTTTAATTTGATTTTTAAGTGAAATAAATTATTTTTAAGTTTTTAGTAGTTTTGACAAAGGACGGTTGACGACTGAAAACCGTGTAGTGTGAATACGCGCGTCTAGTCTCGTAAACCACTGATAAGACGGCGGCGGTACAGCGCCGTACTTTTCAGTCGTTGACACGGCTGTATCACGACGACTGCACGGAAAAAATTCGTTCACCGTCCAGTGTGAAAGCATCAATTGCTTTCATATGTTCACTGTCAATTAATATCCGTACGGTTAAAATCCGTACGAACAAAACCGTCTTGTGTGAAACGAACCTAAGTGTGGCGCAATAGTAACGCAGCCGGCTTATCGCGCGACAGTATCGGAGTTCGAATCCAGTCCGTCACTCCGAATTTTTCGCATTTATTTACAACAATATTACAAAATGCAATTTGTTATCACGGTATTATTTTTACCTAACGTTATTGATTTATTTATAGCCTATGTCGTTTGTGTATATGGAGTAATTCGTGTTAACATTTTAACAAATAGTTACATACTATTCAGTGTATATGATAAGTAATAACATTATAATATTCACCAATAAAATGAATTATTTATTTAACTATCGAGCTTTGATGATGTTCATTGTTCATATTTAGATATTCATATTCATATTTAGACATTTATGTAATATAATATTGTATTAAAATATTATATTTTAATGTTTAAAAAGGTAAAATATAAAACGTCACTTCATCACACTAATGATTTTCGAATTTCACTCACACTGCATAACATTGTACAGCGTTTGTCGTATTATTGAAACGAAATTCCTTATTATATACAGTTTGGTTTTATGGTGTAGCATGCTCGAAAATGTACACGTTTTTTATATTATTAACTTCCTTCGTTCGGAATCGTTTTATTGAAGAAATGATTTATTGTTTCTTGAAAATTCAATACATCTGTCAAGAGTATCCCATCCAACGTGCAGAGAAGACCCCGATGAGCGAAGTACACACTTTTTAAGGTTTTTTCTTGCATTAATGTCACTGCCTTAGATGTTAGTATAATGTTGTAACTAGCGCGTTAAATGAGAGAGACGATTATGTGTGTGGAACAAAATCAACAGTCATCGCGTCGCTTCGTAGTGATGTGATGAAGACGACGAGACAAAATAATAATATTAGTGTGTTGTTATTGGAATAATATGTGTAAGGGTCAAAGGTTACACGTTGGTTTCATAAGGTCGTTGCTGCAGTGATGGGCCGGTTGAAAAACGCGATATCGGTATTCGAAATTATTTATCTTCAGAGAAAGCCGAGAGCAATAGACTCAAATCCTTTCAAAATAAATCATTATGAATATTTTTAGCCAATATTAATCGATCCGGTAATGACGGTACACAAATGTTAATACGCGCGCGCCGTTAACGACGTTTATTGTTTTCGGAAATGTCGACCGCATGATTCACCATTAAATATAATATGACATCTTCCACGTCGATTCGTAGTGTTTTATAAATCGGTTCAAGACGTCCGTGTTTTAAGCCGAATTCAAATCAAAGTCTTCGAGGGGATCATTTAATGAACCTCATCGATAAACGTTCAACTGATTACGATCGTACTTAATTATAGGTGAGAAACGTGTACGCGCTAAAATGATGGAGTATAAAGTTATATTTAGCTTTATTCGTGCGTTCCGAATATAAACGCAGTTATTTGATTCTACGGCTATCGAAAATATCGCTTTATATTAATGGTGTTTGACGTTTTTACAGACTAGATTGATTTCACTCGGTCTGTGCATGCCGAAAGATTGCAGTCCCGCAGACGTGCAAAATATGGTCAGTATTCCCAAAGAAGTCAACGGATCGAGTTATCGGAGCCATAACGTGCTGAATGTCAGGCCCGTGCCTGGTTCGTACAAGCTATGGTCCGACAGTAAATTTCATTTGTTATTGTGAGTACTTATACATAGACGAATGTAATTAGCTGTAATAATGAACGGTGTCAACACCGCATTTGGTGTACCGAGTATCAATATGATGAATAGGATTGAGATTTTAAAAAAATAACATGTATTTATAATAAAATAGGGTAGGTAGGATATATAGGGTGGGGCAGGTGAAACGAACAGTTGATGAGTATTTTTTTAACAGTTTTATTCACAACACCACATAATTTACGTAAAATAATGTTTAAAAGTAATAATCGTTTATTTGATTTTCATAAATGATGTCCGCAAAATCAGTGATGGCTTTGGTTTTCCACCTAAGGGGCGGGGACAATATTATTCAGTAAATACATTTCCGGTTTTTAACCTAACCCATTGAGTCCCATTCCCTTATGAGAAATTTAAAAATGTACTTATTGACTATTGAGTCTAAGCTTAATACGAGTAAAATATATCAATTAAGTACGTTACACTAGCAATTACCATTATTTTGGAAACGATAACGCATCATTAATATTAAATTATTTCAACAGCTTCAAAATCACTAACACCATTACTTAATCGAATTACTACTCTAGTTTTTATTTGTTCAACATTTAGACTTCTAGAAAATTTATTAAAATTAACAAAAAAAATAAAATAAATATATTTATCATGATATCTGTAAAGTTATTACATACAGTCCTATAGGATATCGTAATACCAGATATCAGTTTTTTTTTAAAACCTATATTTGACCCGATATTTTGGAGAAAAAATGTCAAAACTCTTTGAACTATGTACAAATCATTCCTAATTTTATACGTTTTTAACCGATATATTGGTTATTTTCAATATCGGCTCATGATTTTCGATTCCAAATATCGGATCGGATATCGGTTTTATATCGGTTACAAATATCGATTAATCGAATATCGGGAAAAAATCATATCGGCTCACCTGTAGTGTAAACTTTAAACGTACTAGAGACTCACTGATTCTAAAAGGTTTTTTGAGGCTCAGTTTGTATGCGTCTATAAAAGACGTCCATAAAGGATATCGATAAATACCGACATTTATATTAATAAAATATTTCATGTCTCATTTATAAAATGTAAAAGCCGGACATATATCTCGCTATGGGTATTTTTTACACCTCCAATAGGATAATAGTGACGGCTCCTTCTATTAGTTTAAATTTGAAAACAATGATATTGAATAATAATTGATATTAAAACGGCATTCAGTGAAGCTCTGTTGAGATATATTTTAATATTAAGTTTATAATAAAAAGAGAAATGCATCGATCTTATTAAACATCATATTTCACTCTTATTGAAAACTGGTCATATTTCGTACAATAAATATTCTTCACTCCTCGGGTGGGACTTGGTCGGTGTGTTAAAATTTAAAGAAACTATAAATCATTTCTTCAATTAAACGATTCTGAGCTTCAGTTTATATAAGACAATACCTATTAATTAACAAAATTATAAAGATTGTTATTATATCAACAAAATTCATTTTTTACTCAGCTAGTTTTATATCCAACTATTAATTCAGAACATGGGAACAAAATAATTGAAAAATATGTGCCAGTAAAAAATTTCAAAATTTTTTTTCTGATTTAAATAATTTTCTTTTACTAAAATATTTTTATATTATTACATTCTGAACGAATTGAAGAAGCTAGTGTTTTTCCAATGATGTTTATTTTATTTATTTTTTATATTTTTATCTTCTTTTCTGTGAACTTCTTTTCGTATGGGAATACTTGTCCAAAAGTTTCGATCAGCAATTATTGAAGCTGGATTTGATTCTATTTGGTATTTTAAAGAGGTCATTTTTTGAATTTCTCAATTTCTTCAATTTTTTTTTTTTTGTTTTTTGAAAAACTACCCAAAATTTGACAAAAAGGCCTCGGAAACCATCATTTTTTGGTCTAAACTTTATGAAAATTTAAACATAGATATATAATAGTATAAGAAACTTTTTGGCGTAAAAAATGTTTGAACATTTGAAAAAAAATTTGAATATTTTTTTAACACTTTTTTAGATTCTGAACGAAGTGAAGAAGCTTATGATTTTACAATGATGTTTATTTTTTTTTTTTGTAAACACTTTTTCGTAAAGAAACACTTGTCAGAAAATTTCGATCAGTATCTCTATAGAACTGGAATTACATCCAGATGGTACTTTAAAGAGGTCATCTTTCCAATTTCTTAATAATTTTTCCAAAAATGGGGAAAAACTGTCGAAAAATTGACAAAAAACGACAAAATACGCAATTACCGAAATTTCCGTAAAATTGAAAATTACTTTTTGACATAACTTCTAAAGTAATGCAGCTAGGGACTTGAAATTTTTTACCAATCACTAAAAATAGCTACGAAAACATGTCATAAAAATTTCAAAAAGATTTGATCAATTTTGAGTTAAGTAGTTAGTTTTGAAAATTTCGGAAATTTCTCATTTTTTGTTAGTTTTTATGTAATAAAATTTTGGATTTTTGATATTAAGACTTGAAAATTTAATATGATTACACTGATATATATGTCTAATTGACCTAAAAAATCTCAAAAATCGTTAGTCAACTTTTTTTTTATACTCATTTGAAGTTAGAATTTCGACGAAATTCGTTAGTTTTACAGAAATCCATTATTATCTTTAATTTGATTTTAAGATTTTTCTTTCGAACTCTAATGAATGATAAACAATGTGTAAATAGTTTACGTATTAAAATAATATTCGCTTTTCGCGGATATTTTAAGGATTATCGTCGGTTTGGTAGCTGGGCTGACGGTTTTGGGTTCAGGATACGAAATGGTCTTGGAACGTCGAAACGCCGCGGAATTGAAAAAGAGGCAGATAAATCAAGGAAACAACAATGAATGTGATTCGAAAATCACGTTGGACAAGATGCAAACCATGGGACAATTGAGTATGAAGAAGAGTAGCGGAATCGACGATGGGACCATGAACAAACAAGACTTGATAATCAAAGGTAATAAAGGGATAATAGAGAGTTACTCTCTTAAGACATTTGGTTGAACTTTGGGGAGGCTGAATAACCCAAAGTGAAATGATCCACATAGATTTTGCCCCACACCTCCTTTCCTTCGTATAACTATTATAATATATTACTAATATTAATTCAACTATAATATAATTTGGGTCTTTGGGTACTTACTTGATTATGATTAATAAAATGATGACTATCATTAAAATCAATAAGAATGAAAAAATGATCTATGAATGAATCTATCATTAGACTTTCTGGTAAACCTGTTTTTTTTTTTAAATTTATTATAATTGCGTCTAAGATTGGATAAAAACATTTGTCTTAAAATTAGGACATCCCCTTTATGGCTAAGATTCGGAAAACTTATAATATATTTTATATTAGTGCAGATTAGTGCACCGGGTGTTTGGTCGACCGAATCCGTTTAGGTCAGCAAATCAAAAATATTTCTTGCTTGCTGTGTAAAACCACCTCAAAGAAGTAACAAATAAGGTTAAGAATATATATGCAAGTATTTAATCTAATCTAATCATGCGCCACGTAATTTCTTTAGGTATTGTGACCTAATTATTAACGTCCATTTCTTTTTGTATTTCTAGTTAATTTTAAATATTTTATTATATAATATATATGCTTCCAGTTAAAAACTGATATCAGAGGATATGTATTTTAAATGAAAACCTTTATGTTTTTACATGGGATGACTAGGATGGAGATGAAAAGGTCTAGCATTCATCAACATTTTATTTTTTTTATTTTTTAGAAAAATATTGGATGACGAGGCAATTAAAATTCAAATTTGGCCTAAATAAGATTCACTTTAATTACTCATAACCTAAATTAAAAATATATATATATTTGAGGGGGTTATGTGAGATTTTTGGAAGTCCAAAGGGCTTTGATTATAAAAAGGTTTGGAAATACTGTCATAGATTTTACTCTAAAATCAAAATTAGTACCGAATATTGTTTAAAACGTGCAGTACATTAATAAACGACGATAAGCGATGATATTGACGTTTTTACACCATTATAGGGGTTTCGTTGCATATAATGCAATTATATGTTATAATAAAATTGGTGTCACAAATTGTTTTAAATTAGTTGCAAAATATTTTTGGTCGTGAAGTGTGAAATTGTAAAGGATGAAGTAGTAGTGCATCGTGAATTTAGCACCCTCACATTTAAATATTATTTTACGGAAAAGGGGTTGCATTGTAAATTGTTGAGAATCAGTTACAAAATATTGGCAGTGGTTTGAAGGTGATAGCATATTGACCAACTTCACGGACGTGCCCAATTTTATTTTAAAGTACTCACACATACATAGGAAATTATAATCTTTATCAAAAGACCAAACGTTATTTTGTTTTTAATTAATTTGAATTTTATAAATAATTCGGGGAGGGAAAGGAGCCCCATCCTATTTTTAAACGAAGGAAAAAAGTCTTCTAATGTTTTAAAACGGGGAATATATTTCCGTTTACCATGATAGCTGTATTAATAGCATAAATTATTATTACAGATAATTATTAAAACAAATAACAGTACTAATAACATTTTGGTTTTAGTGGGTTATTGAAATTTTCGAGGGGAATAAGCCTTCTAAGCTCCCACATAGAGATGTAAAATTTCATGTTTTCACTGACGTGTTGAAAATTTTCAGAAATTTTTCATGTTTTCTTGAAACTATTGAAAAATATTGAAAAATTTCATTTGACACTTTTATACTTTTAATTGGTTTGGTGTATTATCAATAATCAAAGGTATCGAAATATCATAGTTGTAGATTTTTAACAAAACTTAACAAAACACAAAATAGTAGTTGTAGAAAATTATCTACATAATATAATTTATATATTAATAGCAGATACCAGTGATACCATAACACTAATAGTACAATGTACAATCATAAATATTTTAACTATTCTTCTATCATCTATAATTTGATGTATACATATTTGTAATACTAATCAATGTACACAGGACACAGGTATACCTTGAATGTTGAAATATAATAATTTTTAATACTGAAAAGTTTCAATATTTTTCATTTCAACAGCCCTGCAACTCTTCAAATGTCATGAAAAGTTTCACTTGAAAATCTTTAAAACTTATCAATCTTACATATCTTCCCCCATCGATGTCCGCCTATGCCTCTATAGAGTTAATTGCGTCGTTACGAAAAATAAACGAAATTTTACGTTTATCGCCGAAAATAATCACGAGGATAAATTCGCTCTAAGAAAATACCAAAATAATTATTCTGAATTGAAAGAAATAACTATAAAAATGTGTTTAGTAAGTAACAAGCAATGACTAGGCGTTATAGAAATAATAATTAAACGTCTCGGCGGTGACGCTATTTTAAATGCAGTGTAAGATTTGAATATATTTATATAAACCGGATATTTGTGATGAATTTTTATTTAAATCCATAGTTCCGTATTGTATATACTTCTGTATAAATAATAGCATGTATCTTTCGTTTTTCATCAAGTCGTCCTTCTACGTTATTCTTTAATATTCAATGAATATTTTTTTTGTTTTTGTTACGTGCTAATCACATATTACAGACGCCGTTTTTTGAAGGTAAATTCATCGACGTACTGTTATAAAAATAAATCAATAACAACAATTGTTATCTTTGTATTATTTGTTTAGTCAATTTTAGACGATTAGTATTTAGCACGAGGTCTCGAACATTTCTGATTTATGAATAAATAATAATAATATATCAAAAATTAAAAAAAAAAAATTGTCGCTTATTTTTAGGTGATTTTAATGTGCTAATTTCAATGTGCACGTGATTTGTTAATCATTCGTGCAAAAAGTATTGTACTCATAAATCGTTGGTCAAAAATTCTCACACTGTATTGTCTCATTTCATTCGTCGATTATTTCCGTATTTTAGCTATTATATTGTTATAAATAATATTTGTATATTGTAGAAGTAATGTTCATATTATAGTAGGCGATTATCGTTACATATAGAACTGGGCACGATTTTTGGTAGTAATTTGTATTTTCAAAATCTATTTAATCAGGATTTTGTTTTGAAAAATCTTCGTTACGATTTTGATTTTCGAGTAAAGTCAGTTTTTATCAATCGACAAAATATGATAACCATTATTAAATATAAAAAGTAATAAAACAATTTATGTAGTGTTATGTGTTAAATGTTTATTATTTAATAATCATTTTAGTAGATATTTGACTGTCTCAAATTTATCTAAATGAGTATAATAATTGTATGTGTACTTTTTTATTTTCTTATAGTTTATGGTCTATAAAATTAACTTCCCCACAACCACTAGGTTCTGAGTGGAGCGAAGAAGCTAGTGTTTTTACAATAATGTTTATTTTTTATTTTTATTTTTTTCTGTAAAAACTTTTTCGTATAAAAATAATAAAATTGTTCAAATTTTTTATTTATAAAGTATGTCATTTAACACCGTCGCATTTTCTATGTTTAAGACTATCAAAATATTTAAATTCATTTAAAAAAATAGTAAAATAATTAATTTAAAGAAATATAAATATAGATAATACAAATAAAACTTCAAAATAATTTAAAAATAAGCTATAAGAGAAAGTTTTCAAAACAATTTTTTTTTTAATTTTTCAAGTATCCACACTGTAATAAAATAAAAAGCCGGACATACTTCGCACGATGGGTGGGATTCTCTTGACGGGTGTATTGAATTTTAAAGAAGCTATAAATCATTTCTTCAATAAAACGATTCTGAACGAGGGAAGTTAATAATGTAAAAAATAAATAAGAAAAAAAATGTTAGAAAAATGTCCAAATTTTTTTTTTCACATTTTCAAAATTTTCTTTCGCCAAAATCTTTATTTTATGATTTTCTATCTATGTTTAAATTTTCATATAGTTCGGATCAAAAAATGATGGTTTCCGAGTCGTTTTTGCCACATTTTGGGTAGTTTTTTCCAAAAAAAAAAAAAATTGAAGAATTGAGAAATTCAAAAAAACCTCTCTAAAGTACAATCTAGAGGCAAATTTGGTTTCAAAAAGTTATTGATCGAAACTTTTGGACAAGTATTTCCATACGAAAAGTTGTACACAGAAAAAATAAATCAATAAATAAACATCATTGTAAAAACACTAGCTTCTTCACTTCGTTCTGAATCTAAAATATCGAACATCGATACAAATTTATAACTGATTTAAATTAGGTAGGAAAAATTATGGTTGATTTCAAATTCACCCATCTAATGATTTGTACTTCTATACAAGCCATAATTGAACGCATTTATATATTTTGAATTGAGCTATCACATTTTTGTCAATGAAATTAAATAAAATTTTAAATATTCAAATTTATATAAAAGACTTCGGTTATAGAGCTCCATATTAAAAAAAATGTCCAATGTTAAAAATTAGGGAGATGCCTATATTTATTTTTTTATTAAAAATAACCAGCTATTGTACAATATTATATGTTTTTTAATTATAATGAAATATGAACTACTAGAAGGTTTTATTATAATATGTTGTATAAAAATATATTTATATAATTATAATAAGTTTGAGTTTCGATGTTTGATTCAAAACCACTAAAATCAATTTCAAAACCAAATATCTGTAAAAGATTAGCAGAATAATATTGTTGATTTCAAAAACATCTATGAGACAAAGTTGGAAACATAACCAGTTATATAAAAATTAGAAATCCATAGAACTCAAAATCTTTGATTTCATATAGAGTATAAAATCGTGGTCTAAAATTTTAACCTTGTTTTAATTTTTTGCTGTTTGTGTAAAATTTCAAAAATTCCTAATAGCTGATTTTGAAACTAGACACCTCGAATTGTTTACAAACGATTTTCTATCTATAAAGATTAACACTTATTATTATTATTATTATTATTATTTTTTTTTTTTTGTACAGTCAGTCGCAACGAACAAATTCTACTTGCTTTTTCAGCCGTGAGTAACGGCAGAAAAATCTTACACTGTGGCCCAGCGCCGGCTGATTCGCTGACCTGCGTTCACGGGCTTCGATTTTTGAGTTTGGCTTGGGTCATAATGGTCCACACGTACTTGCAAGTGTTCTCGATCGCTGGTCAGTTATTATCTAATCCGATGATTGACTCTTAGAAGTCGTAGACTACTATTATAATTAGATGTGTAGCTAATAAAATGTTGTTCTATTTTGATGTTTAGAAAACAAAACGTTGAGGACATTGACAGAGAGGAACTTTATGTTCCAAACGGTGAGCAACGCGACATTTTCCGTCGACACTTTCTTTTTCATCAGGTAAAAATAATGGCAACAACGGGCATATAATATGTATATTTCTAAACCACCGAAAACACGTATTCCAATAATTTATAATCTGGTGACGGCGTTTTGAATAATAACTTA
The DNA here is from genome assembly GCA_025469315.1 of Stegophylla sp. TES_Ste_2020. NCBI lineage: Eukaryota > Metazoa > Arthropoda > Insecta > Hemiptera > Aphididae > Stegophylla > Stegophylla sp. TES_Ste_2020. The sequence goes on along the minus strand of JAIPRM010002529.1, from coordinate 19,463 downwards.
ACCCGTGCGTTTTTTAGCGGTCTGTTGGTGACGTATTTGTATTATAAGACGACTAATAAAAAAGAAGGACCAGAAGTGGCCGTGTCTCGGACTCCGAAATGTAATTTGTCCATACTAAGAAACGATACAATTAAGTTTTTCAAGTTACTGGGATACAGATTTATCAGGTAATTATGACGAAATGAAATACAAATATTCCGGAATAAAAATAACAGCAAATAATTGTGAAGAAAATGTTCATACGACCAGTGGGTATTTTGGGATTCTAACCTGCCCTGTAAGCTTTCCATGAACTTTTTTTTACGGTGCACGAATTTTTTGACTAATTTCTCAATAACACTGTTATAGTTATAAGATTTCAATAAGTCAAATTCTGTATTAATAACTCTATGTATTCAAATTTTCTTCACTGGACCGGCAACGTAGATAATTTTTAATTCTTTTGAGAAAAACGAACACTCTAATTTACACTTTGTCATTGGAGTACATAGAAACATGCTTAATGCTATTTCCATATATGAAAAAGTTTCCTTCAAATTATTTTGCTTAATAAATAGGTTAAATTGCCTTAAACTTGTTTTGTTCTGTTTTCATGTGACGTTAATAATTGTTTTAAAAGAACGCGTTCCCTTGCAGATCATTTGCAAGATAAATTAGTTATAATTTTTAAGTTTTATGGTCGCAAAAAATACGACATGCCGGCCCGGCCCCACACTTTTAGATTATTTTTTAATTAGACATGCCTTCAAAAATTATTTTCGAAAATATTTTTCAAGTCAAATATATAGTTCATTATTATGAAATACTTTTTGATACTTGTATCACGAAAATATTGATTTTCTAAAGATTATTTTTTTTGCGGTGTAGATAACGATAATTAAAGACACACAAATCTGAACGTAGGGGGTTGTTTGCGTCACTTCTTACAATTTTATTCTCAGGGCCTATGGACCTAAGGTAAATACACCGCTGCATACAACTCGTACCCTAACGAGTACCTCAAATATATGACACGAAAATCGTATTATTATAATTTTCTGAAAACAATAAGACGTCTTACAAAAATCGACAACTGACCACATTGAATAATCTTAAAACGTTATTTGCAATTATTTATAAATTTAAACATAATTTATACTTAATCTATTCAAGAAACAGGTGATTTAAAAAATTGATTGCCCATATAGAAATTAAAAGTGACACTACGGTGTAATTCGACTGGTTTGTTACAAAACAGATTACATAAAACGTGTATATTATGTTGTAATTTATAAATAATAAACTCGTCTTCGCGTTTATATTTGTTTTCGTAACGAGTACAAATTTCCCTTAATCGCGTGATCTGAGATCTCGTATTTATCAATTTGCGTGTATCCAACTATATTAAAAATATTTGCAAAACAAATGATTCTCGACTAAAAATAATTTCGACAACACACGATTGCTGAGTATCCAAGGCTCACTGCAATTCACTTGCGCGTTGCGCCCTAAATCAAAGACCAAATGCGCACATTACTTAGTATAGATCACATTACTTAGTAAAGTAAAGTAGAGTAGAGAAGAGTAGAGTAAAGTTAAGTAAAGTCAAGTACGTAAGTAAAGTAAAGTAAGGATAAGTAATGTAAATAAGTATAGACAAGAAAGTCAGATGTATTTTGCTCCACTGGTATTCTTTGCTCTTCGGGTCAGATACTCTTGTTGAGTGTGTTGAAAATTATGACTATTATTGTTCTTTATATTATTAATACTTCACTCAGGGGTACGTTTTACTATAGTGGTTTAAACTTAGTTCAGAGTTTAAACTTAGTTCAAATCGAAAAGTGGATATTACAATTCACTGAATCTACCTTAAAACACGGTTAATATGAACCGCTGATTTCAAAAAGTTAAACCGAGTTCAAAGATAACCTGATGTTTGATTGGTTATTCATTAATGTTGATAACAGATACTGGTGTTAAACAATTTGGAATTATTGTTATCATATGATTCACTCTATGATACCACAATCACACAATATTCACTGTTATTACCCAAATATTCTGTTACCACATATAATTTGATTAAACTACAGCTTAGACTCTGGTTAGGTAACCGATTGACTTTCAATACGGACATTAAACTTAGTTCAGTCGATTGAACCAGGTTCAGTCCTCCCCATTAACCGTGTTTTTAGCTATTTATACTAAATTATTCGCACTTAGATTGTTGGTAAGTTGTAATTTTCTAAAAAAAAAAAAATCTTAAATAGAAAATTATACAAGTTTTTCATCACATTTTATTTTTACTAATTTATTGGTATTCGTATTGTATTTATAACAACTAAAATATATCGAAGAAAGACAGTTTGTAGGTCATATTCAGTTATTTCGTTGTTTGAATTTTTAGTTCAGTAGTTTTTCATAAAACCATAAAGTTATCATACACTTATTTATTTCTCCAAAATAGAAATTATTTAAACAAAATAAGAAATTAATAATAATAAAAGTTATAAAAATACTCAGGGTGAATAATAATTTAAGCTCAGGGTGAATTTCGATTTATTTAGATGCATTTCTTGCTATGCGTAGAATTAAAAAAATATATATAAATGTATCATATCGGCCATGTTGCGTGCGAAATTGGTACAAATGACCTCTAGGTGCTAAGTGGTATCTATCTTTCAAGCTAATTTGTTCATATCTCTCGGGTCGCATTTGGGCTACTCAGGGGAGTAAATAGGTTGTAGCCCTAGGGCTGCCACTCCATTCCCATTTTTCTTCAAGTGACCTTAAATACCTTATTTGTATATAAATAATTACTTTTTTCCACTATTTTTAACCTTTTTCGACCTGAATCTTTTTGATACTAACAAATTATAGTTTTTAGTTTAAACATTTTTATTTTATTCAATCTTATAATCTTCACTTATCGTCTGCATCAACTCTCACAGTTTTTTCTTGGCATCTTTTAGAAATCTAAAAGTGGTCAAATGATTTTCAACAAATTTTTATAACATCATTGTTTTGTTAAATTTTTGATGCGAATTTCGAATATCTAGTACCAATATTTAATTTCTGGACTCGGATAGTTACTAGTCAGATAAAATAACTAAAATTAATAGGTATAAAAATAAGTACGGTATATATTATATATAATATATTATACTTAAAATATGTTCCTTGTAACTGGAAAAATATGAGAGAATTTTAAATGTCTACCTATTCACAGTACTGAGTTAACAAAAAATAATAATAAAACTATTAACAGGTTTTTTTGTTTTCTTTTAAGAATTTTAGCATCTGTACAGCATACTCGGTACGTTTTTCGTAACCTGTTTCGTTCTAACGTGTTTAGTACTGCAAATCGGTCTGTCAAATTATTTTATTTTTAAACTTCCCAAAAGTGAAAAAGTCGAATGTGTGCGGTTTGTGTTTGTAAGTTTGTGAATATGGGGAAAAAATACTAATATAATATTCAATTATTTTTTTTTTTAGATTTTTAGTGTAAAAATCCAAACTCTATTATGACTTAGAACTGATGATATATTCACATTGTTAAACGTTATGTAAATTAAATATACACGAAAAAATTTATTTTTTCCCGATTCTGGGAAAAACCGAGTTCCGTCCAGGGCCTTTTTTCGACATTGCAACATCGTCCGAAATATTGATAAACGAGAATACGCAACGACTACAATATTATTTTATAATGGTATTAGAGTACCGCTGATTAGAATCTAGTTATCTACGTAGTTGACCGTGAGAAATTATAGGTGAAGTGGCAAACCAGCAGCTGTCGTCCCTCATAGTTTGTGTCAACGTACATTATTATCTGGTCGTTATGTCGGCCACGTGGTTGCGTTCATGAATTTCGTAAATGAATAATAATAATTAAAAAATACTCGAATTGTTTTTCCAACTGGGTTAAGCGTGTTGATTGCGGCAAGCGATATAATATTATAGTGTCCATCAGACACAAAGATGGAATTTATAATTTACATACCGTAATAATATCGTATATTTTTTTCGCAATTTATTTACATAGGTACGTATTATTGTAATAGCAGTGATAGTACCTAATCGCGTATAATGCACATATTATTATTATTATTATTGCTTCTGACCACACGCGCATTACACCACTCATTAAATTAACACACAAACGAGCCTGTAATATAATATTATTGTGCTGCCGCGAATGTATACCAACGTGCAATCGTCCTGAATATCTCGTATCCGTGTCGTAATAATATATTGTTTATTATATACGTATATTATTATTATGTATATCATAATATCATATAATATGTACAGTATCACGAGTTAGTAACATATTCGCTTTTATTTTAACGACGAGCTGAATACAGAGAAGTTATGAAAATAAAAAATTTAAGTAGGGGTAATTGCGGCCACTTGAGCAATAATAATTATAGTTATATCACTGATTCTATGACTATCGATGTAATGCTATTCAGTTACGATTTGTGGGAGGGGGTTTGGTGGGAGATTAGGACGATACATCTCCCTTGACTTGTTATCATATTACAATCCCTTAAGCATTGTAAATAATTGTGATAAACGTGTTTGATATGCGATCGCATTCAATCTACAACTACCTAATTCCATATATGTTACAAACGTAAATTGTGATTTCAGAGAGAAGCGAGGAAGCTAGTGCTTTCGCAATGATATTTTACTTTAGATTCTGAACGAAGTTAAGAAGCTAGTGTTTTTACAATGATTTTTCTTTTTTTTTTTGTAAACAGTTTTTCTTATAGATATACTTGTTCAAAAGTTTCGATCAGTAAATTTTTGAAACCAGATTTGCCTCTAGTTGTTACTTTAAAGAGGTCATTTTTTGAATTTCTCAATTCTTAATTTTTTTTTTTTAAAAAAACTATCCAAAATTTGACAAAAAAAACTAGGAAACCTACATTTTTTTATCCGAACTCAGTGAAAATTTAAACATAGGTAGACAATAATATGAGAAACATTTTTGCGCAAGACAATTTTGAAAATGTGAAAAAAAATTTTTCTATTTTTTCCTAACCTAACCTAACCATTTTGAAAATTAAAATTGTGGTCTCGGTGATAAACGTTGTTGACTTGACCGTTTGAACGGAATTTCGCCTAATCTCGCGAAGGCTTAAACTGTGCATTACCATTTCGGTCGATTAGAGAACATTTCAAGGATCTAAACAAACTTTTACTCGTATTCACACTATGATGTAGCGTCTCATTTCAAGAATTCAAGTGCGTTCGAGTAATAACTATAAGTAATATTATTTGTGATTTTCATTTCTCTTTCGTTTAGTCACGCATCGACTATACGGTAGGTATTACGTAAAAACGGACGTAGGTGTAGTTAATGTTAACGGTATTTCGCCCGAATCGAAATTCGAATAGCGCCATTTTTCCGATAATTACTGTTTTCGAAGTAAAAACAAAATAGGTAAATGCAAATACAATTCAAGGATGTTATAAATATTTATTACAAATTTTACAAAATGCTCAAAATATTTTAATAATACTATACTAATTATCGAATATAAATTAAGTCATATTTTTGGGCTTTGAATGTTTGAATGTAAAATATTTACTATATTTATTTATATTATTTGATATTTCTTATGCGAGGAAAAAGGGTTTTGGAAATTTCAATCCGAAAAAACGGAGGGTACCGTTCGTTGAATTTATGCGATCTATCGACACGAGTGCGATTCGTAGTAGATTTCGGGAGTGTTCAACCCTTAGGGACCACTAGACGTTTTAAGTAGTTTTAATGTTTTATCAATGTTTTATTCACATTTTGTGAAAAAACTGATGTATTTGTTTTTTATGTTATGAGACTAGCTCGTTGGTATTTATGAAAACGGCAAAATAAAGTTTAAAAAATCTACAGCAATAAAATCACAAGAGATTAGGGTTGATTAATGATTAAATTAATTAATTCCAAATAAACTTAAGAAATTGTTATCATTGATCTACTTTCACATTATATCAAATCTAAACCGTATTACCATATACCTAACATTAAATTAAAAGTATTTGAGTAAAAGTATTCGAGTATTGGTATTCAAATACTTTTCCCACTATTGAACACTTATTTTAAACACTATCTATCGACAAATTCCCGAGTTATGTTAGGTAAAGTTAGATAAGGTTAGGTAAGGTTAAGCGTATATCAACGGTATCTCGTGTATATTCTCGAGAGGTTTATGGAATATTTCTAGGTTATTCTCTGTTCCCAGGAACGTTCCTTGGAGAAGATTCCCAGTGACACATCACTACTTGCTACAATTATTATTATTGATAGTTTTAAGGCGCGTCCACACTTGAGCACGCACAAACTGAGCGTGCATGCTCATTGCACGCGAGCAAAAATGCTCGTGTGTGCTCAGTTTGGACATTCTTACACACAATCTCATTTTTGTTCGCCCATTTTGTGTTCCGGATATTCAGTTGTTGTTCAGCGAACGTACGTGCCAGACTTGGGTCACAAATATAAAAAAATACTTAACAATAAATTCAAGTTTAAACTTTATTAAAAATTGTATTTATTGAAGCTTTTAAACATGTCCGACCAAGACAATAATTTAATTCTGTACGAACATGAACTTAAAGTAAAAAGTGCCGCATT
>JAIPRM010002528.1:0-30019 GCA_025469315.1 Stegophylla sp. TES_Ste_2020 | reverse complement strand
AATTAGAAAATATAATTAGAAATAAGGATTCTACATTTTTAAACAAGCCAGCAAAGTTGCAAGTCCTAAGCCTGGAGAAAATGTGAAGAAAAATGTTATATATGAGGGTCACGGGACGGAATTCGGAAATAGTTGCTCCACCCCCGGGACGGAATTCGGATTTCAGTTTTGGAACCGCGGGGGGTCCGGGACGGAATTCGGTACCAGCCCTTTTGGATACCATTAGATCGATTATAATCGTAAAATGAATTAACAAGTTTCTTTTAGAAAGTAAAGTATACAGTATGCATGAATAAAGGCTTTGAAGAAATTTAATTTCATTATGTTATTTTATGTTTTTCAAAATAATGTGTTTATGTGTTTGAATTTAATCTATAATAGGTAATTTAAAAATTATGCTTTTGTCATGATTCAAAAACATATATATATATATATATGTAATAAATACTTATTTATTTAAAAATATTATGAAAAATATTTTTGTCCTGTATTTTATTTTCTTAAATATGGTCACTCCAGGGTAGGGTGACCTTTAATAATATTTTTAAATAAAAAGTATTTATTACATATATATGTTTTTGAATCGTGACAAAAGCATAATTTTTAACTACCAATATTATAGATTAAATTTAAACACATAAAAACATTATTTTGAAAAACATAAAATAACATAATGAAACTAAATTGATACATTTCAAAAATTTCTTCAAATCCTTTATTCATGCATATTGTATACTTTGATTTCTAAAAAAATAACTTGTTAATTCATTTTACGATTATAATTGATCTAATGATATCCAAAGATTTCTAGATTCTTAGGTACATTATTTTATTCAATAATTTCATTTCAAAAGTTTTGAATCAAAAGTAAGTAAGTCAATAAACGGGATTAATATGGGACAGACTTGAAATTACTGGACAAAAAGCTTCCTGGGAGAAATTTATCAGAACAACAGGACACAGAGCCGAAATAAAGGACAATCCTGTATAAAACAGGACGTATGGTCACCCTACCCTACCCCAATACCGGAGAACTGCATAATTTTTCTCAAATGATTCATGGTTATGACAATCTCATCTTTTATACGAAATTTCAAACAATTCATATACTAATCTATTACTATAATCATTATCGGTAGTGGGTATTCCCAATAATCATTGTAAAATGAGATGTTTTTGGTGAAGAATTAAGTCAGTAATTTTGCTCGCAGGTCGGCTAATCGACTAATTGGTCAGTACATCATTATTATCGAGTAAAATATCGCGTTAGGTATTATTTTGCAGTTATTATTTTTTATGATAATTTTCGTTTTGGATTATGAATCGTTGGACGGGTTAAAATATGAGAAAAACGATATATTGCTTTACATTAAATAAAAATAAAACACGTCACGTCATGAAATAATTACCAAAAAGTTAAAACGCAATGCAAAACAGGTGAAACGTTACAATTGATGACACTTTTAAGTGAACTATTATTTTATTCTGTAAACAACAGCACATATTATTTATACGAAACGATTGAACTTTTTTTTTTATTATTATTATTATTTAAAAAAGCGGCAAAATGTTCTTCATCAAGCCAACAATAGATTTACGACAAAATTAGATATAAAAATTCAAAGAAGATATTATAATAAATTACAGTAATAATCAAATTTTTTCTTCGTGTGTGTGTAAGAACTTTAAGAATCAGGTGAGAAATTTTGATAATTGTACGCTTGTGTATAATTTTATATTCAAGTCATATGTGACATAAATCTATATTTATTATAAATTTATCGTGAAGTAAATTTTGAAATATAATGTATAAAATTTAATTTTCAAACTAGTTAATATCGAAACTGAATAAAAATATTCGTAATATGTTAATTTAAAATTTTACACATTATTGTATTTACCTATATTATTTTCGTTTTTTTGTTATTTATTACCAAAAAAACGAATTTTATGCCTTTGAGTTTTTTTTATTTATTTAAAAGATTAAATTCTAACTTCAAATGGTTGAAAAAGTTGAATTACGATTTTCGAGGTTTTTTCAAATAAATTAGAAATATATGTGAGTGAGATTATATAACATTTTCAATATTTCTTATCAATTAATATAAAAACTTTGATTACATAAAAACTAACAAAAAACGAAAAATATCCAATATATTCAGATTTTCAAAATGATATAATCTATTTGCAGCATTTCGGAAATTTCTCATTTTTTATTAGTCTTTATATAACAAAATGTTTGATTTTTGACATTAAAACTGGAAAATTTAATATGATCTCATTGACATATTATATGTTTAATTGACCTAAAAAAAGTCAACTACCGGTTTAAGTTAGAATTTCGACGAAATTTGTTATTTTCACCTAAAATTACGCACATTAACTAACACAAAAGAAAATTGGCCTCACCAATTTTTTTGAAACTTGGTGACCAGACAGAGAATTTCGTATTATTGTTAACGTGAATAACACTACGAATTCTGTTGTTACAGATACACAACCGGCACGTGTCGCATTATAATGAATTTTACCACGATTTTCTGTTGCTACGTCCTGTTGCCGTACTTTGCATCACTCGTATGTATTATATTCTGTTATTAAACTGTCGGAAAATTACCATTTATCGTTTTCGTTTATCCTGTTTAAAGGTGTCTCCACCGCAAGAGGCGATAACTTGCTATGCATCTGGTAAGGAGCTCATTGATAAGCAGTTGATTTGTTGTCTGGGAACATTATCTAGATAAGCACTTCATATCTTTATCATATCTAGATAAAATCAAAAATTTTCATTTGATTTTTGTCTAGATGAAAATAATAACCATAGTCTGTACTCGATGGCAAATAAAAAAAAAAAAAAAAATTAGAAATGAAATGCCTATATAGAATTTAGAAAATTACAATGTTCTTAGTAACTCTTTTTGTACTGAAAAATATACTGTTTTCTTTTTCTGACTGGGCTTCATGCACACTACAACACACGTACGCATAGTGAAGCTAATCAAACTAGTATAGCGTGAACAGTGATGTGCATTATATGGATACATTTTGTAATGACTTTTTCGTTTTTTTGCATTACCTAAAATGTTTTCAATTTTATTTTGTAAGTTCTATATTTAACACATACATTTAAGAATGTGAAAATGAGAATTTAAAATGTATATAATATAGCCATTCTTCGCTCCTCGGGTCCGATGTACCTAATCTTGGAAGGTGTGTTAAATTTAAAAAAAACGATTTATATTTCTTAATTAATAAGGTTTTGAACGAAGTATGTTAATAATTATAATAATAATAATAATAGTCATCATTTTCAACACACCCGCCAAAAATATCTTACTCAAGCAGCGAAAAATGCCCATAGTGCGAAGTATGTCCGTCTTTCTTGTCTAAACTTATCTTTAATTTAATTTAATTTAGTTAACTTTACTTTACTTTACTTGTTGTTACCTAATACATAAAGAAAATGAATTTTTCTACTAATATTTAATTTTTGTTATTTTTCTCAAATTTTGAGAAAACAAATGAGAATTTCGAAATATAACCTCTCTAAATTACCATCTATACCAGTGTCCTTCAATATACCAACAAATATTTTCATAAATAGGTTTTCTTCTATTAAAAAAAATACGATTTTTTGACAATTCTTAATTTAACAGTTTATAAGACTAAATTGATTGCTTTACACAACGAATTCATTTTTGTAAATTAATTATCTTTTTACTTAGGTACTCTTAATTTTCATTATATCATATGTTTCAAAATTATTAAATGACTTTTCCCTTTAACTCATAATGACAAAAAAATTGAGTTAACATAATATATATATATATATATATACATTTTTTTTTCAATTGATAGTATTAATATATACATGACATAGTCATTAAAATTAAATTTTGTCAGGTTGATACATATATCAGATAAGTATAATATTGGTACTACTTACTTGTGTATATGTTAGGTATACATATTATGTAAATATTATACTTAACGGTTTATAAATTAAATATGTTCTATGGTACTACAAAATTGTTTGACACGACTATCAGTATGGAATAAATTAGCATCACATATTCATTGTAAAACCAAATTGATAGAAGCGTTTTCTAAGGAACCCGTAGACAAGAGTTTATATATTCCTAAAGTGCCTTTGGATGATAAATTTTTTCATCAAAATAAGACCCATTTTGATTTTACAGTTACAAACACATGGGCACAGGTATCGGAATCGAATGGTCTTAAAATCATTGAAAGAAAAATATACATAATTCTCTTATTTTTAATGTATTCTTTTTTTTTTTGATCTTTTTAGAGATATTTAATCTATGACAATCATTATGGCGGAAACGGCGTAATTTTCATACAGATTGGAACAGATGATGAGATAACTGCTTGGAATATGCAAAATGGACGATGGTCTGAATATTGTATAAAAGCAAAAGCCTTGTGTATTGGAATAGTACATCGTGGTTATGGCAAAAGTCTATTTTATGGGTGAGAATTGCGTTTTAGTATAAACAACAAATGGTAAAATTAAATGACGAGTCGACAGACTGTAATCGTTACAATACTCGTTGTATACGTTACTTTTTATCTTATTTGTCAACTCAATAAATAAATGTATTTCTTTTGCTAAGGTTCTCCTATTTGCTGATAACATAAAAATTTTTTGTAAAATTGACTCCCCCGCTGACTGCCTTTTATTACAAGCTGTACTTGATGCCTTCTTTGATTGGATATGATGCCTCAACCTACCACTTAACTTGGATAAATGTCACTCTATGGCTTTCTCTAGGAAACGCAGCCCTATACTACACCCTTATCATCTTAGTAACTCTCCCCTCCTACGCGTTCATCTTATTAATGACCTAGGTTTTTATATATCACCCACCATCTCTTTCAAACACCACTTGAATGTTACTATTGGGAAGAGCCTCAAGATCCTTGGATTCATCAAACGCAACACGTCTCTCTTTACCTCCGCCACCTGTCTCCGTACCCTCTACTACATCCTAGTACGTTCCATCCTCGAATATGGATCGGTCGTTTGGTTTCCTTACCTGGCCTGTGATCAATTGCGCCTGGAGCGAGTACAAAACCGCTTCCTGTCTTTTATTGCCTTTTTATTAAAGATTGAACACACACCCCACGACTATACCATTATCAGCTCCACTCTCAATATTCCAACTCTAGCCTCACGCCGTAATATCGCTGACCTACGGTTTATCTCATCGCTACTAAACGGTACCATAAATTCTCCCGACTTACTAGGCACTGTTTCATTTCGTGTTCCTTCCCACTCTACGAGACACCATTCCCTTTTCTCTATCCCTACCCATCTCACCTCGTATGGTCATAACCGACCTCTCCACAGAATGTTACACCTATTAAACCAACTTTAGTCCGGCCACTTAACCTTTTTAAGCTTACCTACCTATCTTTATTAGCTGTTTTATCTACTTTATTGTAATTTATCTACTCTATTGCAATTTTGTTTTATGCTCTTCGGGGCGTATAATTATCAAATAAATAAATAAATACTCGTATTTTTTTTAGCATTTATTTTTTGATAATGTTTCAGATGCTTAAGTGACTCTAGTATAAATTACATCAACAGTGATCAAGTATTAGCCGATGTGGCTTGGTTCATTTACAATTTCAGAGATCTGCATACGGATTACAAATTTCCAGAGAAGTTGACGTGGATTGCATACGGAATAGGTAGACATGGAACGTTAGCCGCTTGGTTGAGAATGAAATATCCACATCTCGTACACGCGGTCTTGTCACTGAGTGCCCCGGTTTTGGCAAAAGAGATTAATGACGGTAAAATAATTTGAATTAATAATATGTAAAATGTTTTACCGTTATTGAAAACGTTCATAGAAAATGAATGACCAGAATTTAAAGAATTCAAAATTTTATCATAGTTCGCACAAAATCGAAAAAAACCACATTGTTTATTCAATTATCATTTGCACTTGAATAATATTATATTATCATACTACAATATTACTATTAGATTCTGAACGACGTGAAGAAGCTTATGTTTTTCCAATGATGTTAATTTTTTTAATTTAATTTTTTTTCTCTTTCTGAAAACCCTTTTTCGTATAGAAATACTTGTCCAATAGTTTCGTTCAGTATCTCTACAGAACCGGAACCGTATCCAGAAAGTACTTTAAAGAGGTCATTTTTCCAATTTCTCAATACATTTTCCAAAAATAGCGAAAAACTGTCGAAAAATTAACGTAAAACGGCAAAATATGCAATTACCACAATTTCCTTAAAATTGAAAATTACTTTCTGATATAACTTCTAAAATAATGCAACTACTAAAAATAGCTACAAGTTCATTTCAAAAAGATTTCATAAATTTTGAGTTAAGTACAGTATTTTGAAAATTTGGGAAATTTCTCATGCTGAATACAATGGTGTGAATTAAAATCCACTATTTTATTCTATTTTGAAAATTCAATATTTTTCCGTTATTATACTTAATACCTATTATTTTACCTACAAGGTCAAGTAATGTTTTGTGTGCTTAATGGTAAGGCAACCCAGGGTTCGATTCCAGCAAGGTACTCCGAATTTTTCGCCTTTTTTTTATCTTATATTATTAAATACCTTAGTTCGGAATCGTTTTATTCAAGAAATGATTTATCGTTTCTTTAAAATTCATTATACCCGCCGTTAAGAGACGTTCTTCCCACTCGACGTGCGAAGAACACCCCGACGAGCGAAGTACACACTTTTTTTTTTTCTTTTAATAGACTATTTCAAGATAATCGATACTGAGTTGTTAGATAAAGAAAAGGAATTTAAGGACGAAATAAGCAAAGCGTACTTGGAGATTCAAAACCAAATCAATGATAAAAAATTTCAAAAAATAGGAGAGTTATTCAAGTAATATTAACTAAAACAGAATCGATAATGACGTTAAAAAAACAACTTCACTTCCAACGTAAATATCGATCTCCAAATTCTGGAACAGTCGAGGTTCAACTGATAATATAGATATTAAATGATATTTACAATAATATAAAAAATATTTTTTCATTTTCAGATTCTGAGTGGTGTAAAGAAGCTTGTATTTCGCAGTGATGTTTATTCTTTTAATTTTATTTTATCACGTATACAACTTTTCTTTTAGAAATACATGTCTATAAATTTCAATGAGTAATTTTTTAATCCTTTTTTTGCCAAAGAAAGAAATTTGTAAGGTCATTTTACGAAATTCTCAATATTTATTCAAAATTATGGAGGAAACTACCAAAAAGTTGACTAAATCACGGTTGAAACTTTTTTTTTATTTTTTATTTAAACTTTATGCAAATTTAAACATACATAGACAATAATTTAACAAATATATTATTAATAAAGGAATTTTAATAGAAAAATCGATGAAAATATTACACTTTTGTGTTGAAAAATGTTTTTCACACTCAACAATTTTTCAACCAAAACATTTTAACAGGTTAAAACGTTAAAGATGTTTTTTATTAAAATTTTGGTAGTTCCGCCAATTTTTTGTAAAACTTTTGATAATTTTGAAAATTAACCTTTAATTTTATCTGTAGAGTCCAATTCTTAATTAAAAAGATACTGGTCAAAATGACACATATTTCTATACAATAAAGTTTCGTCAGTAACAAAGAAATAAACATAATTGTAAAAACACTCTTTTCTTCACTCAGAATATAAATGTTGATCGATATTTAATGTGGAAAGGGGCAAACGAAATTAATGTCTTAATAACTAAAATGGATATAATTATATTGTTTTAACAGTTTTTGCAATAAACATTCATTAGAAGGCGAAAAAAATCGAAAAAAAAACATTGAGTTTATGTATTTTTTGTTTGCGCATACCGTGGGAACAATTATGAAATACGGCAATGATGTCATGGAATTTATGAAAAATAAAGCAATCAATATAATGCTCGATACAAAAGATGAATATAGAAATTTAGGATCTCCAGTAATTATTTTAAACGATAAATTTATTCCGTAAATTGTCTACTATATTACTGTTTAAATATTTATTTAATTTTTATTTTGAATGAATATTAAAACTCAATGATTTTCCTAACAACGTGGGAAATTCTGACTAATGGGACGGGTGTGAGATTCCCACTTGGGCTGTTAAAATTTTGGACTGCTTGAATTATTTTTGGACGTATAAATTAAAATTAAATAAACCTAAAAATGGGTAAAAAAAAAAAAAAATAGTTAGTTTTAAACTTTCGAATTAGCGGTCTCATTATAATAAATGAATAATGAAAATGATTAATGACTAGTACTGAACTGAGTCAAGGTCACGTCAGGTATCGAAGAAAAACTGTGGGCCAAATATTACACTTGCAATATTTCGATTTCTGTTTCCTCAGTCCGATCTTTATTCCAAGGCCACCACCAAAAACCACAACTGCAATTGATTTTTAATAATTTTTCAGATTCTGAGCCGAGTGAAATAGTCTATGATTTTACAATGATTTTTGTTTTTTATTTTTTCCTCCTCCTTTGAACACTTTATTGTATAGAAATTTTTGTCAAAAAGTTTTGATCAGTACCTTCTGATTCTAATAGATTCAAAATCACACTCAGAAAGTACTTTAAAGTGGTTATTATTCAAATTTTTCAATACTTTTTTTTTAAAAACGTGGAAAATCTTTCGATAAATTGACAAGAAAAGGCTCAATGTGTTATTACCAGAAATCTCATAAAATATAAAATTGCTTTTTAGCGTAATATCAAAAATAATGTGGCTAAAAACTTGAAACATTCTCTAACTACTAAAAATGATCAATAGAACACGTCCTAAAAATTTAAAAAATATTTGATTAATTTTAAGTTAAGCATAACTTTTTGAAAATATTTGAAATCTTTCGTTTTTTGTGAGTTTCTAAGTAATACCATTTTTTATGATCGATCTAAAAACTTTAAAATGTAATACGATCTCACTAAAAAATACGAGGCACGTCCAGAAAGTAAGAATACTGAATCACGTACGTGCGTGGGAAATTTTTGTTTCCAATGTTGGTCACACTGTGTGATATAAGAGTACCTATACTTAACATGAAATAAAGTGAAGCCAGCTGTTATCTCGTTCTAACACGTCCGCCATGATTTCGGTTGGCAAGAATCATGTGCTCTTATATTCTATTAGATATCTATGTATAAAATTTATTGTGTTTAAATATATTTTTATTAGTTCTTTAATTTTATGCAAGTATAAACATTTCATTTGCTTATAAAAAGTAATAAATCATTAGTTATTTTTTATTTCGTTAATTAAATTTCATAAATTAAATATAATTTACAGATTAAAATAATTATCTACACAATAAGTTAACAAACTCAGTCATTTTTACAATGAATTAAAATTATAAATGAAAAATAATACATCAAAATATAACTCAGGGTAAATTTCGTCCACTTGGTGATACTAGTACTTATTACACAAATTTGATTTTTTACAAAAAAAAAAAACGAATTGCACATAACTTATTCTCTTATTCAATTACAATCGTTAAACATATTGAAAATAATTTTATTGTTTATTAAATTAATCTTCAATCACAATCGTTTTATTATTTTTTCTTTAAAATTCAACACACCTGCCAAGAGAATGCCACTCGAGGTGCGAAGTACATTCTTTTTTTTTTTTTAGATAAAAAGATTCGCACATCTCATCAAGGTTATGTTAAAAAAATATGACAAAAGCTGTCTACAGATAAGTTATAGAGTTGCAAAGAATGGGTACAAAACATTAGAAAGCGGACATCAGAATTTAGCCTACCTATTAGCACAAATATTTGGAAGTAAGCATGCATTTTATAATAATTTATTAAACGTAGAGACACATAATAATAAGTAATTTTCATATCATATAATTATATAATATTATATTACCAAATACTGATTGCAATTACCGATGAATAAATGTATAATGAAATACTCCTGAAAATCTTACAAGTATTTTCTTCTTTTTATTATGTTTTTGTATATTAAACAAGTATTTCGAATTATTTTTTAACCAATACCATAATCGATTTTAAACACAAACAATATTTACATTTTACAATGAGAACTAAAGCGAATGTTACGGGTGTCGGGAATTTTGGTGAAAATAATATAATAAAAAAAAAAATTGAACGTTTAAAAACGAATTAACTATTATCTCCCGGTCATCGTAATATTGTGATAAAAAAAGTGTGATTTCAGATCGATCGCATCTTTACCAGAGTTGCTTCGAGTTTGGGCAATTTGAGACGTTTGACAATTTTTTTCGTACCAGCATTGACTTAACATTTTATACGGATTTTTGTCGAGACGTATTTGGAAAACAGTAAGTTTAAAAAAAAAAAAAAAAAAAATCAATAAAATCTATCGACAACAGAGCCACGACAGAGCTCTTTTAAATTCTAACGAACTTGTAATTATTCGCCAGTAAAAAATTCTCTTGCACCTAAATATTCACCTTGTAATTCTCTATCTGTTTACCAATGTTAAATTTACACAGTTAAAATATTTTACAAAAAAAAAAAAAAATGTTATCTTACGATTTTGAAATTTTTTTTTTGTACTATTGAATATACATATTATGAGTATGTTTATGTATTAATATTTCAGCTCTTTATATCATTACATTAAAATTTCATTAAATAAAAGCTTCATAAAAATGAGAAATTTCCATTGTTTCAAACTTCTATACTTACCTCAAAATTAGTCAAATATTTTTGAAGATTTTATATGAGGTTTGTGCGTAACTATTTTCAGTTGTTGGTAAAAGTTCCAAGTTCTATACACAATATTTTGTAAGAAATTATGAAATAATTAAATTGATTTTATGGTAATATTAATTTCAGTATTTCCAGTAAATTTGTTATTACTTTTTCCCATTTTTACAATCAAAACCTTACATAAATTTCAATTATTTGTCCGTAAAAATTTTTTCTCTCACCAAAATACTCGTCTTGTAATTTTCTACCTATGTAAAAGATTTGTAAAAATCGGTTATTCCAATTATTATTTATATGCGTTGAAGTGCGTAATTTTATGTAAAACTAATGAATTCTGTCAAAATGCAGTCTTTAAACAATTTGAAAAGAAAAGCTTGACTTACTGTTTTTGGGATTTGTTTAAAATCGTGAGAAATACATCTATTTATGTTTGTATTTAATTTTCAAATCTTAATATTCAAACATTAAATATTTATGTGTTGAAAACTTAAAAATACAATTTTTCAAAGTTCTGTACTTACCTCAAAATTAGTGAAAAGTGCTTGAAAATTTTTTGAGGTGTGCCCATAATATTTTTCAGTATTTTGTGAGAGTTTCAAATTTCTAGAACAAAGACCATCATGTTTTCATCCAAACTTTATGAAAATTTAAACATAATATATAGACAATAATATAAAAAATATTTTGGCGCAAGAAAATTTTAAAATGTGAAAAAAAATTTGTACATTTTTTAAGTTTTTTTTCCCCTTATACATTAGATAAATAAAAATTAGAGTAAAGTATAGACAAGAAATCTGGACATACGTCACACCACGGACATTCTTCGCTCCTCGGGTCAGATACTCTTGATGAGTTTGTTGAAAATGACGAGACTATTATTGTTTTTTATATTATCGACTTCTTTCGTTTAAAATCGTCTTATCGAAGAAATGATATATCGTTTCTTTAAAATTCCACAAACCCACCGAGAGTATTTGGTTTTGAAAAATATTCGTGGTACGAAATATGTCCGGCTTTATTCTACTTTACTTTTCATATGTTTATTTATTTATTTTCATTTTTTGTTTTAGATATAGTAATGCATTTTTGAAAAGAATTGTTAACAGAACTAATACCTATTATGGTGGGTTGAGCATTGTAGTATCCCGTGTTATTTTTGTATACGGTTCTAATGATCCGTATAGGAAATTAGGTATGACTGATCGTGTTCCGGAAAAATCCGTTACACGCATTTTGGAAGGTAATCTACAAAATGGCACTTTTTTTAAAAACTTATGAAATATTGTAATATATAATATAATATGTATATTAATTAAATCTATTATCGAATTTATGGTTTTATAGGAGCAAGTTATTGTTACGAATTAGATAAAGTAAAAGGTGTTCCAGGATTAAATGAACTCAAGCAAGACATATTACTCCAATTATTAGATTGGTTAAAAGAAAATGATGGAAACAATGGAGACGTTCATATGCTATCAGATGGTTCTGGAAGATATGAAAATGATAAACAAACGAAATTTGATTAAAGTGAATGAAACAAGCCTGCAGTTGTTCTTATGGACGGTCGCAGAAGTTTATCAGGGAGCCTATTTTATTTCTCGATACGCTCCAATAAAATTTTTAGTGTCAATTTAGTGTCTTCAAATATTTATGATTACAATAATATACGCTTGTTATATTTAATTTTGTTTGGCATTATTATTATTATACGATTATAGCATGGGGAGGGGCGAACGCGCAGTACATAAATAGGTACTGAGCGATTTGATTGAACTGAATTAGACCCGACGACCTCAAAAATGTTGTATAAATTTCGAATACTCAATTATAATATTGTATAATAATACAGCAGTAAAGAAAAATCTGGTTTAGGGTAAAAAAAAAAAATAATAATAATATCTGCTGGCTATAATGAATGAAATGAATGTTATTTATACGAGATAAACACAAATCGTTAAATCTAAATAATTTTTCGACGTTATATTTTCAAGTAACCGAGGATCTAATTTAGGGTGACCATACGTCCTGTTTTATACAGGATTGTCCTTTATTTCGGCTCTGCGTCCTGTTGTTCTGGTAAACTTCTCCTCTCAGGACGTTTTTTGTCCCGTAATTTCCAGTCTGTCCCATATTAATCCCGTTTTTTGACTCACTGTTGATTTAAAATTTTTGAAATTTTTGAAATGAAATTATTGAATAAAATAATGTAAGTATCTAGAAATCTTGTGCATACCACTAAATTAATTATAATCGTAAAATGAATTTACAAGTTTTTTTTAGAAAGTAAAGTGTACAATATATATATATATATATATATATAAAGGATCATAAAGTATCAATTTAGTTTAATTATGTTGTTTTATGTTTTTCAAAATAATATTTTTATGTGTTTAAATATGTAATAAATACATATTTATTTAAAAATATGTATTACGAAAAATGTCCTGTATTTCATTTTCTTAAGTATGGTCACCCTACATGTGGTTTTACATGGTTTTTGGTAAAGAATTAAGTAGGTTAATTTTGCTCGTAGGCTGGTCTGTAGGTCGTCTAATCGACTAATAATTGGTCAGTACACATCATTATTATCGAATAAAATATCGCGGTATTATTTTACAGTTATTAATTTTTATGATGATTTTCGTTTTGGATTATTAGTTGTTAGACGGCTTAAAATATGTTTAAATAGAGACAAATGATAATATATTGTTTAATATTTGAAAAAAAAAAAAACACACGTCACGATGATGAAATAATTACTAGAAATTTAAAATGCGATGCAAAACAGATGAAACGTTATATTACAATTGAAGTCACTTTTAGACGAATTATTATTTTTTTCTGTAGACAATAGTGTAGTTACACGGTATTAAAAACAGAGCATAAAACGATAAAACATTTTTTTTTTTTTTTTTTGTATTATTATTATTTAGAAAAGCGACTAAACGGTCTTCATAAAGCCAACAACAGTTTTACGACAAAATTAAGTGTTAAAAATACAAAGAAGTTATAGTAAATTAAAGTAATAATCAAACTCCTTCTTCGTGCGTGTAAGTACTGTAAGAATCAGGTAAGAAACTTTTATAATTTTTATGTTTGTGTATAATTTTGCATTCAAATTATATATTATAACATGAATCTATATTTATTATTAATTTATTATGAAACAAATTTTGAAATATGATGTATACAATTTAATTTTCAAACTAGTTAAAAATGAATAATACATTATTTTGATTGAAAAAGCAATAAAAATGTTGGATTAGTTTTCTATTATGTGAGCAAGAAAACATTTTCATATCTCACAATTATTAACCGGTTTCGGCTTGAAATAAGTAGGTACTAATTTCAAAATAATATGCAGGAACAGACATCTCATTTTATAATGAATTGTTATTTCGTAAAATATAAGTTTTAATTATTTTGTTATTTTTGAACTATTTATATTATGACTGTAATAATTTTTTTTGTAAATGAAAAACTATTTACGATTTTGTTATGATTAAATAAGCATTTATAATTTTGTTATAATATTAAGGAGAAATAATTCATGACAATAAAATGAAAATTTTTTGATCATTATTTTAATTAAAAAAAAAAAAATGTATACAAGTATAAAAATAGTAAGTGTTTAGTATAATAATAAAACGTGGTTGGTGGAATAAATATGATTATATAAGTTGACCATGATGTTCAAAATGTTGATGATCGCTATAACTAGGTAATTTCAACAGTGGCGCAACCAAGGGGGGTGTTTTGGGTGTCTGGACACCCCCCCCTTAAACTATATTTATTGAAATTTTATTCAATGAGCATTGAAAAAAAATAATCCTTTTAATTACACAATTATAACCTCTATTAATTCAGAAATAAACTTGAAACATTCTTTAAAAATGCATATATTGTTAAATATGCTACGCTGAATTGTATTTATTTACAAATAACGTTATAAAAAAGCCGGACATACTTCGCACGATGGGTGTACTTCGCACGACGGGTGGTATTCTCTTGACGGGCGTATTAAATTTTAAAGAAACGATAAATCATTTCTTCAGTAAAACGATTCTAAACGAAGAAAGTTAATAATATAAGAAAAAAAAATCTTTTTTATAGAATTTTCTATCTATGTTTAAATTTTCAGAAAATTCTGATCAAAAAAATGATGGTTTTCGAGTCGTTTTTGTCAAATTTTGGGTAGTTTTTTCCAAAAAAAACATTGAAGAATTGAGAAATTCAAAAAATGACCTTTCTAAAGTACAATCTAGAGGCGAATCGAGTTTCAAAAAGTTATTGATCGAAACTTTTGGACAAGTATTTCTATACGAAAATTTGTACACAGAAAAAATAAAATAAAAATATAAAAAATAAAAAATAAACATCATTGTAAAAACACTAGCTTCTTCACTTCGTTCAGAATCTAAAATTTTACTGAATTTAAACATCTGTTTTTATTGTATATTGTCATGTGTATATTAGTAATTAATATACGTGTAATGTATGCATTATATTAATGTTTATACTAATTATTATAGCTATTTCAAAACCTATTACGACTCAACGCTATGCGCTGAACTGACTTTGGGTTTATAATTTCGGTTTAGCTAGTTAAATACTATTTTAATTGTTTTTTTTTTTTTTTAATTAATAAAAATACACTATTATTCTTATTGTGTTTATATATTTTATATATTTATATATTTAAATTTTTTATATATATTTATATATTTTATTGTATTTATTTATTTATTATTTTTTTTTTTGTCGGCCCACACACACACATTTTTAGAGTAACCAATATTATTACATAAAATTTGTTGAATATAACCTAATAATCGACAATATTATCAATTATTATTATTGTACACGAATTAAAGCTTTGCCCAGAATCGTTTTATCGATGAAATGATTCAACGTTTCTTTTAAATGTAATTTAAGAGCATCCCACCAAAGGAGCGAAGAACACCCGTGGTAAGAAATATGTCCGGATTTTTAAAAAAATTTTCTGTGAACATTTCTACGTACAGAAATACTTGTCCAAAACTCTTAATCGGTAACTATTTGAAACCGGATTAGTCTCTAGTTAGGTTAGATTATTTAGCACATAAGGGTGATAAACAATTTAATGAATTCATTCGTCACTAATAGTCTTATATACTCGTATTAAAAATCATAGATATGAATCATACAGCGTTAATGATACTAATTTCAAAGTGGGCAAACTTCATAAATTCAGAAGACCGTGGCGACTTCCCTACTGATATGTAAATTTAAAAATGATCTTGCGAAATCCTTGTAAATAAAAAGCTATCATTTGGTACCAATTTTTTTGAGATTTTGGAGATACATGTGAGGGCTACATGAATTTGACCCAATTTTATAGATTATTGGATTTTGGGAATAAGCTATAAACTTGCACAGTCTAAGAATAGATTTGCAAATTTTCACAAATGAGTTGCAAAATATTGACACTTGATTTATCACATTTGCAATAAACAATTGTAATAAACCCTACAAATTTTGTTGTTTCAGATATCCAACCAACTCGTGCTGCATTAAAATGAATTTTACCGCTATTTTCTGTTGCTACGTCTTGTTGCCGTACTTTGGATCAATCGTGAGTATAATATTCTATTGTTGTATTTTACAGGATAATTACCTGTTAACGTTATGGTTTATCATGTTCATAGGTGTCTCCACCGCAAAAGGTGATCACTTGCATTGCTGATGGTAAGGATTCATTGATAAGCAGTAGATACATTTGTCCCAATTACTTTATCCAGATAAACGCTCAATTTCTCAATCGAGAAAAACGAAATTTTTCCATCTAAATGAAAATAGTAGCCATCTCAAAAAATTTATCTGAATTATTTATAAAAAGCATAGTGTGTGCACATGAAATGCCTATATGGGACATAAAAAATCCTCAGTATTCTTAATAACAACTTCTGTTGTACTGAAACATAGATTGTGGAATGCGAAAAACAAGTGAATAAAAGGTTTTTTTTTTATGTTTTATTCTATTAAACCATTTTAGATTCTGAACGAAAGTGAAGAAGTTAGTGTTTTTACAATGATGTTTATTTTTATTTTTTTTCCGTGTACAACTTTTCGTATGGAAATACTTGTCCAAAAGTTTCGATCAATAATTTTTTGAAACCGGATTTGCATCTAGATCAGAGGTTCCCAAACTTTTTTTGGTGTGACCCATTTTGGTCATTTTTTCACTTTTGGCGACCCACGACAATAACCAAATGTTTATTTTTTTTTTTTGTTTTTTACTTCTTTGCTTGTTAAATGACGAAAATAAATAAAATTCTGAATAAAAAAAAAACATTTTATACTAAGTATTAAGTCTTAAATTGTTGTCGAATAATATGTACCTACAACTGTTAAATAACAAAAATTTTTCATTTATTTATTACAAAAAATGTGTAATAAATACTAAAATTATGTAAGTATATACGTTATGAATATTACCAAAAAAAAAAAAAAAAGAAGAAATTGTACTTTTAAAAAGTCGCACCATGGAGATTCTTCACTGAAAAAAAAAAAAAAAAATCTTCCACAAAAATTGTTATCATATTACTGTCTATAGTCTATATTTAAATTTTCATAAAGTTATAATTGTATTTTTGTCTAATTTAAGGCAGTTTTTCTCAAATTTTGAAAATCTATTGATAATTTTAAATAATAACCACCCTTAAGTACCATCTAGAGGAAAATTCTGATTTAAAAAGTTGCTGATTGAAACGTTTGGAAAAATATTTCCATACAAAAAAGTGTTTACCGAAAAAAAAATATCATTGTAAAAAAAAAGTTTCTTCAATTCACTCAGAAACTAAAATTTAACGTGACCCACCAAAAATTTTATCGTGACCTACTTTTGGGTCGTGACCCACAGTTTGGGAACCTCTGCTCTAGATTGTACTTTAGAGAGGTCATTTTTTGAATTTCTCAATTCTTCAATTTTTATTTTGAAAAAAACTACCCAAAATTTGACAAAAACTACTCGGAAACCATAATGTTTTGATCAGAATTTTATGAAAATTTAAACATAGATAAAAAATGATAATATAAGAAAAATTTTGGCGCAAGAAAATTTTGAAAATGTGAAAAAAAAATTTTGGACATTTTTCTCACATTTATTTTTTATATTATTAACTTTCCTCGTTTTATTGAAAAAATGATTTATCGTTTCTTTAAATACACCCGTCAAGAGAATCGCACCCGTCGTGCAAAGCATGTCCGACTTTTTTTTTATAAATATGATTTATTAATATTCAGTTTATATATGACTAAATTAAAACTATTTCTTTACACAATGAATTAATTATTATATATTAACAATCAATTTACTTACTCCTAATTTTCATTATATCTATATATGTTCAATATACGACCTCTCCCCTTCCACTCATCACAAAAACAGTTAATATGGATCTTGCAACTTTACATATTATATCTTATCGCGTTCGTAATAGAGACTTTTAGTATCAATAGAAAATAATATATTCGTTAACATCGAATTTCGTTGGTTAATATCATTCTATTAAATCAGATAAATTTATAGGTACTACTAATTTATATATTATGTAATTATCGTACTTAACAGTTTGTAAATTTAAAAATACGTTCCATGGTAACTACTTCGAAATTGCTTGACAGGTTCAGCATCGTGGTTGAAATTCGTATCGCGTTTATTACCAAAAACCAATAAAAAGATAGAAGTGTCATCTGGGGTGCTACCCGTAGACGAGAAATTATTTACTCCTAACATGTACTTGAAGGATAGATATTTCGTTCAAAACCGGAATCATTATCGCGCTTCGGATCTAAATTTATGGTCTCAGGTATCGGAATCTTGAAATCGTTGAAAAAGAAGTACATAATTATCTTATCTGTGCCGTGTTTTTTTTTTCTCGATCTTCTTAAGAGATATTTAGTCTACGGAAATCATTACGGCGGGAACGGCGTGATTTTCATTAAGATTGGAACAGACGTTGACATAACCTCTTGGAGTATGCAGAATGGACGCTGGTTCAAACTTTGTAGAGCAGCAAAAGCCTTGTGTGTCGGAATAGAACGTCGTGGTTATGGCCAAAGTCTAAATCATATGTAAGAGTTGAGTTAATAAAATGGTATTATTATTATTATTTGATCAGAGCTGACATATTATTATATTTAATAACATAATTATTACACAACAGCATAAAAAAAAAAAAAAAAACATAGATTTCTAGAACCGGTTAACGCTGATGATGTTTGAAAAAAAAAATAGTCGAACACGTTGCATCGTGTTTATTCTTCACTCTTCAGACGAAATACTCTTGGTGGACGTGTTGAACTTTACAGAAATGATAATTAATTTAATTTGTTCAATGAAACACAATTCTGAAGGGATAGTTAATTATAAATGAAAAGCTATTGTCAATTTTACATTCATTGAATGAAAATAAATATAAGCCTAGAATTTGGTGTTAATAAATATTTTTCAACCTCTACAATTTTCTAAAAAAAAAAAACTACACCAAACGAAACAATTATTTATGGAATGAATTAAGTTCAAAAAGAAGAACATTTGGGTAAAAAAAAATAGCTGTCTTTCAATTAAAAATGTATGTTATAAAAAACAATCTTTTTAAGCCAGTTGTAACACTTTTATTTCAACGGATTTGACCTTTTTCATAAAGAAATGAGCTACTTTATTAATTTCATAAATAAAATGACTAAAATATCATAAATGATACTGTGTGCCTAAATTGAAATGATGTAAAGAAAAATTACTTTACCAATATATTATTTTACTATGAAATTTAGAGTACATAATTCATTAATAGGAATTTTAAAAACAAAATATTCGAGAGAAATTATTTATTTATTAAAGAACTACCGTAAAAATAATAGTCATCATACGAATTCGTCTCCTTTCAAAAGTAAACAATCCGTCTAGAGTTATAAAATACCTTTATTGAAAAAAGGTAATTTTAATAAAAATTGAGAGTTATAACCGTTTATAAAGAAACGATGCAAATTGTGTTGGCAAAAAAAAAAAAAAAAAACTTAATACATATGATAAATCGTTTTTCAACCATACGATTCTAAGAGGAGCTCCAATTTATACAAGACAATAATTGTATTTAAGTTTTTCAAATTTTCAAACCAAAACTCTGAGAACAGAAAAAAAAGCAGAACATATTTCGCACCATTTTTCAATCGTATTCTTCGTTCTTGGTGGGTGAATTAAAATTTAAAGAAACGATAAAACGTTTATTCAATTTGGCGATTCTGAGTGGAGATTAAGTTTATTCAAGACTCTTTTTATTTTCTAAGATCATCTTTAAATTCAAGCACTCGTGTACACTTTTTGGCGAACACTACTTCAGTTGTTTCCATTTTAATCTATCTAATAGGCAATATAGCTTATTCCAAAGCTATAAATTGTAACAATCTATTACTTACATATTTTGTAACTCCTAAAATTCAATCTAAATTATAAATCAAAGAATAGTCGTATACGGTCGAGTCATAAGTTATTAAAGAAAAATATTAATTTTTTTTTTTACAATTTCGGGATAATTTGGGCTTTTATTTTTTTGATATGAATATGCATATTTGGGTTCAATGTTGTGTCAATTAGTGTGCAAATACCTATTGGTTTTGACAAATTGAATTTTAATCTATTTTAAATCATATATTTTTTTCATAATGTTTCAGTGAATTAAATGGCGAAAATATAAAATACGTTAATGTTGATCAAGCATTGGCTGATGTGGCTTGGTTCATATTTAATTTTAGAGATTTGAAAATTCATTACAAATTGCCAGAGAAGTTGAAATTTGTAGTCTATGGAAAGGGTAAACAGGGAACGTTAGCCGTTTGGTTGAGAATGAAATATCCACATCTCGTGGACGCGACTTTGTCGCTGAGTGCTCCGGTATTGGCAAAAGAGGAATTTGAAGGTATAAAATCATTGGTATAAAATAGATTAAATAACATGGTGAAACGTTTTACCGCCATTGAAAATTGTCATAGAAAATGAATGTACAGAATTCAAAATTTTACCATAGATAAGTGTACACAAAAAACCGAAAAAATACCACCTTGTTTTTATTCGACTGTCTTTCGCATTATACCGGACTGTAAAATGATTTTTTTTTTTCTATTTTTGTTTATTAGAATATTTCAAGCTAATCGATACTGAAATGTTAGATAAAGAAAAGGATTTTAAGGACCAAATAAAAAAAGCCTACGAGGAGATTCAAAAAGAAATCGATGAAGAAAATTATACAGAATTAGGACGGTTATTCAAGTAATGTAATCTAAAATCGATAATTGATACAGACCTTTTCCTCGGGGGCGAGGGCAGGAACGGTGCCAGAGAAAAGGTTCACACTCAAAAAAAAAAAAAAAAGTCAAATGATTTGCACGTGGTGGGGGATTTCACAAAGCATACAATACGACTATGCAGATTTATAGTTTAATTATTCTATTTCGATACTTACTTTGTGCCTTTATAACATTTTAATAATGTAATAGCTTTATAGCAATGTAATTACGGTCTATAATAAATATGCGTTTTGTTTGTATTAAATGATTTCTATTTTATTAGAATACATTTGAACTGAGTTTAATGAGAGATGTGTTCAACACTACATAGGGAGCAGTTGTATTTAGCGGAAAAATTTAAAAATTGTTTATAGACAGCATTTGTGCTTCATAACCACTTTTGGTTAAATTTTAGAAAAATGTCATATTCAGATGTTCTAATATAAATCAAGATTTTGAATTCTCTCTTAACTTTAAAAAAGAGTGGGGAGAAGAATCTCGTGTTTTACTATGATGTTTATTTTTTTTTAATTTAATTTTATCATGTGTACAACTTACCGTATAGAAGTACTAGTCCAAAAGTTTCGATCAGTAAATTTTTGAATCTTAATTTTCCACAAGAAGTAACTTTTGGATGGTCATTTTTCGAAATTCTGAATATTTATTTAAACATTTGAAGGAAACTAGCCAAAATTTGACAAAAACACATTTTAAACATTTTAAAATTTTTTTAAAATGTCTTTATACATAGACAATAATTTAACAAATATTCTGGTAAAAGATAATTTTTAATAGATAGTTATGTGAAAATATTACATTTCTGAGTTAAAAAAGTTTTTTATTTTAACATAAAAACTGCTAAAGGTGTTTTATTCAAAATTTGGACTTCTCGACCAAATTTTGATAATTCTTGAGAATTCCGAAAAATGATCTCTAACTTCGTCTATAGAGCCCAATTCTTAAATAATAATTTGCTGGTCGTAACATATTGGACAATAATTCCTATATGAAAACGTTTTCACAGAAAATATAAATAAATATCATTGGAAAATCACTACCTAGCTTCTTTGTTCTTCTCAGACCTTAATATGTTAATCGATATTTTATCTGGGATGGGGGAGGCGAAATAAATTTATTTTTAATAAGTATTGGTGTAATTATATTGTTTTAACAGGTTTTGCGACGTGAATTCATTAGGTGACTTAAAAAATGGGGAAAAAAATACTAAATTTATGTATTTTATATTTGCCCAAACCTTGGCAACAATTATGCAATACGGCAATGATGACATGGAATTAATCAAAAAGAAAGCAATAGATATAATGCTCGCTACCACAGAGGAATATGAACGTTTAGGATCTCCAGTAATTACTATAAACAATTTATTTACTACTATTGTATAAATTTATTTAACATCCTACTCGCAATATTTATTTTATAAAATAATGTTTGTTAGAATTTTTTTTTTTATGCATAAAATATTAAAACACAATAATTTCCATAACAACGTGGGGCAACCTGACTCGCTTGGGCTGGTAAAATTTTGGACTGCTTGTATTTTATTGGAGCTATAAATTAAAATTAACCGTAATAATGTTATACTCAGAAAAAAAAAATCTAAATTTAGTTTTAAACTTTTGAATTATCGCTCTTATTTTAATAATGATTAAGGCTCGGAAGTTGTTGCAATTGCATGTTTTTTGTGAGCAATTAGATTTATTGCTGGATAAGCTCGAAATGCATTTCATGACACTACGTAATAAATATTAAAAGTTTATAGTGCATATTTTTTGCATATTTGGTGATTTTGTAGTTTTAAGAGCATATTTCTTAATTTTACAACTTTTTAAAGATGATAAAATTTGAAATTTGGTAATGAAAAAACAAAATTAATTCATTTTTAGAGTTTTTGTTATATATTAAACGTATAACTGTACTTAGTCTGTGTTTCAAATCCATTTTTATGAACATTATAGAAACATAAAAAAAATATAAGGAATAATGTACTTAGTTTTTCAAACTAATGTTTAATAATTTACGATCTTTTATCTTTGAAAACCGTTTTAAAAATATTTAGTGGTTCAATGCAACAATTTTTAAGGTAATAACAAAGTTATACTTGAATAAATTAAATTAAAATACATTTACTTAGGTACTTAACTTTAGTTCCCAAAATGTAGTACGTTTAAATCTAGGTGAAAAAATGCCCTCCCTAGGTTACGTGATTAATAAAATACACTACACACTCTTACAGACTTGTTTAACAAAACATGTTTTATAAAGAATTTGTTTACCTCGTCGCCGAAACGACAGCACCGAAAAGTCCCATTTCCCAAATATAACACTTACATTTTTTCGATTTCTGTTTCCCCGGCCCGATTTTCATTCCAAATCCGCCACCAATAACCTCAGCTGAAATTGATTTTAAATAATACTTTTAAAGAAAAATTGTATATTCTGAGCGGAGCGAAAAAAAATATGATTTTACAATGATTTTGTTTTTGTTTTTTCTCTTCTACTATGAACATTTTATCGTATAAAAATGCTTGTCCAAAAAATTTCGATCAGTACCTCCGTTGATTCAAAATCATCCTTAGATAGTATTTTAAACAGGTCATTTTTCAAATT
Source organism: Stegophylla sp. TES_Ste_2020 (assembly GCA_025469315.1). Lineage (NCBI taxonomy): Eukaryota > Metazoa > Arthropoda > Insecta > Hemiptera > Aphididae > Stegophylla > Stegophylla sp. TES_Ste_2020. The sequence continues at coordinate 6,318 of JAIPRM010002528.1, read as the reverse complement.
TTTCAATACTTTTTTCAAAAACACCAAAAATCTATAGAAAAATACTCGATGAAAAAACTTGAAAAATATTATTTGATTGACCTAAATTATTATTTACACAAAAAACGAGTTGCACATGGCTTATTCTGTTATTAAATTACAATATTGTTAAACGTATTGAAAATACTATTACTGTACATTAAATGAAGCTCGACTCAGAAACGTTTCGTTGAAAATCGATTTATTATATATTTTTTAAAATTCGACACACCCGCCAAGAGAATCCCACCCGTTATGCGAAGAGTACTTCAAGGTGCGAAGTACACACTTTTTTTTTTTTTTTAGATTTATAGATTCGCACATCTCATCAAAGAAATGTTAGTAAATTTTAATAAAAGATGTCTACAGATAAATCATATTGATGCAATGCGTGGGTACAGATCAGTAACAGGTAGTGGCGATCATCAGAATTTAGACTACCTATTACCACAAATATTTGGAAGTAAGCACGCATTTTATAATAATTTATTAAATGTAAATACATAATAATATATAATATTTTCATATTATATGATTGTATAATAATAAACTTCCAAATGTGAACTGATCGCAATAACCAAAAATTGTACAAATATTTTCTTACTTTAAATTTTCTATTTTTTTTTATTTATTAAACAAGTGTTTAAAATTATTTTTTAATGCAAAACCAAAATCAATCAATTTCAAAAACAATCATTATTTACATATATTACAGTGCAAAATAAAGTGAATGCTAAGGGTGTCGGGAACTTTGGTGAAAATAAATAAATAAAAAAATACGTGTGATTTCAGCTCGAGCGTATATTTACCAAAGTTGTTACGAGTTTGGACTATTTCAGACATTTGAAAATTTTTTTGATACCAGCATTGACTTAATGTTTTATATAGATATTTGTCGTTTCGTATTTGGAAAACGGTAAGTTAAAAAAAAAAAAATAATAATAATAATCAATAAAATCTACCGATAACGAAGCTACAACTCAGCCCATTTAGTTTCTAACGAACTTGCAATTATTCTTTCGTAAAAATTTTTTCCAAAGTTCTGTACTTACCTCAAAATTGGTTAAATGTTTTTGAAAATTGTATGAGGTGTGCCCATAATTTTTTTAAGCATTTTGTGAAAGTTTCAATTTTCTATCTCCATTATTTTAGATGTCAGGTCAAAAAAATAAAATCAATTGATGATAATTCTGCTTATGGCATTATTTACCATTTTTCGTAAATTTTTGGGCATGAGCTTAGAGAAAGTATTGAGAATTTTGATAAATTACCTCGTATAATACCAACTAGACAACATTTCCGATCTATAGATTTTCTGATCAAAATTTCTGAACCACTATTCTACATGAACTCGTGATCACATTCATACGAGTGAAATAAAAAACACACAGATTATTTTAAATTAACAATTTCTGCGCTCCATTCAGAATCTAAAAAACACCCTTAAAAAAAGTGTAAATAATAATCAAATAGCAATAATCAATAGAGGGAAAACTATGATAATCGAAATTCGAGTATTAAAGGGATGATAATCTGTATTCAATAGCTGATTAGAATGGTTTATTTATTTTTTTGTTTTAGATATAGCAAAGAAAAGTTGGAGAGAGGCGTTCGCAGAACTAATCTATATTACGGTGGATTCAGCATTGTAGTATCTCATGTTATTTTTGTATATGGGTCTAATGATCCGTATAAGAAATTAGGTATGACTGATCATCTTCCGGAAAAATCCGTAGTACGCTTTTTAGAAGGTAATCTATAAAATAGCACTTGGTATGTTTATTTTCAAAACATTATTTATTTATATATATATATATATATATAAGGTTCTATTCAAAGTTTTTATTATTATTATTTTTTCTACAATTTTTACAATTTACAATAATTCATTCAAGGTTATTACCAGAAAACAAGAAAACTAACAAGTATACTAATTTATAACTTTAATAATATCAATTACAATTTTAGTAATATGAATTAAAACTTTAATAATATTAATCACAACTTTAGTAATATTACCTTAGGTATAGTGACATTATATTATTATCTTCTCTTATCAACTTTATTTCTCATCGTCGTAATGTATCAATGTACAATAATAATTTAAGAAGAAATTTTTTTTTTTTTTTTATAGAATTTTGTGTGGTGCATATTAATATTAACTAAGTTTTTATAGAATTTACGGTTTTATAGGAGCAAGTTATTGTCACGAAATAGATATCGTAAAAGATTATCCAGGCTTAAGTGATCTCAAGGACGGTATATTAGTCCAATTATTGGATTGGTTACAAGTACGAGTAAATGATGAAAATGTTGAAGGCGATCATGAAAATTCGGATAGTTGTATATTCAGACGATGGTTTGTCACTTAATCTTATGATACTTTCGTGTGTATTTTTATGCTTGTTTGACTGACTAACTTTATGCTTCGAATAATTTAGTTTCTAATAATAAAATATCAGAAAACTCATTACAGGAACAATTTTCGAAATGAATAGTTTTTTTTTTTTTTTTTTGTGCACTAATAATAAAATATAGTACCTACATTTTTTAACGTTTTCCCAACTGGGTTGTTAGTTATATGGACCCAACGAAATACTTTTACTTCATCAAAGTGGCAACACAAATTTTGTATGTAAGATAAAAAAAATATTTTAAAATAGATCAGTACTTTTTTTATCATATTTATTATTATTGATTTATAAATCATTTAATAGCTATAAGATTACTAATACATAATTCTTATTAAATAATATCAAAATAAACGAAAATATTATTAAAATATTATGTACGGCTTATGTGAGTAACAACAATGTGACGCAACATTTCTATTCAAACCAAAAATCCAAAAATACTACTGAAATTTATAGATTCTAATATTCAATTGAATACTTCCATACAAAAACATTGTAAATATACCATTCTTAGATTCTGAGTTTAATGAAGTTGATAGTGGTTTTACAATGATGTTTATTATTTTTTTAATATGAACCCTTTTTCGTATGGATCAAATAGTCCAAAAGTCTGGATACACAAATTTTTTAAACTGGATTTGCCTCAAGTTGGTACTTGAAAGAGGTCAGTATTTGAATTTCTCAATTCTTCAATTTTTTGTAAAATTACTCAAAATTTGACAAAAAAAAAAATTCGCAAACCATCAATTTTTGATTTAAACATTATGAAAATTCAAATATAGCTAGACAATAATATGAAAAATTTATAAGCACAAAAAATTTTATGTATGTTTAAAGTGCGTAATTTTAGGTAAAACTAATGAATTTCGTCAAAATTCTAACTTCAAACGAGTATAAAAAAAAAAGTTCACTGACGATTTTTGAGATTTTTTTAGGTCAATTATATATATATATATATGTCTGTTAGATCATATTAAATTTTCAAATCTTAATATCAAAAATAAAAAGCCGGACATACTTCGCACGATGGGTGTACTTCACACGACGGGTGGTATTCTCTTGACGGGCGTATTAAATTTTAAAGAAACGATCAATCTTTCTTCAGTAAAACGATTCTGAACAAAGGAAGTTAATAATATAAGAAAAAAAAATTTTTTTTTACATTTTCAAAATTTTCTCGCGCCAAAATCTTTTTTATAGGATTTTCTATGTATGTTTAAATTTTCATAAAATTCGGATCAAAAAATGATGGTTTCCGAGTGGTTTTTGTCAAATTTTGGGTAGTTTTTTCCAAAATAAAAAATTTAACAATTGAGAAAAATTCAAAAAATGACCTCTTTAAAGTACAATCTAGAGGCAAATCCAGTTTCAAAAAGTTATTGATCGAAACTTTTGGACAAGTATTTCTATACGAAACTTTGTACATAAAAAAAAAAAAAATAAATAAAAATAAAAAATAAAAAAATAAATATCATTGTAAAAACGTAAGCTTCTTCACTTCGTTCAGCATCTAAAAAAATAATCATTATTGTAAAAACACTAGCTTCTTCACTTCGTTCAGATACTAAAATATGGGACAAAAGGCGTCCCATTTAGCCGGGACAACGGGACATAGAGTTGAGATACGGACAATCCAATAAAATATGATACCTATGGTCATTCTAAAACACATTTTCGTATATTAGAAAATGTAAATGTAAATTTTTCATCTGTTTAAATCCTGTCTTCATAAATCAGTGGTACTTTATGTCCAATAGCATTAAAATCATCAAGAAACTTAATTAAATTAATAATATTATTATATTTAGTTTCTGAGTGGATCGAAGAAACTTTTGTTCATTGATGTACATATTTCCATTTTTGTGTATACACATTTTATATTGAAATACTTGTTCACAAATTTCATACTGTAACTTTTTTAATCAGAACTTTTTTCAGAAAGGCACTCGAAGGAAGTAATTTTTCGAATTTCTCAATACTCTTATCAAAAACGAAGAAAACCTGTCAAATAATTGAGTAAAATCAGCATAATATTATGCCGTGAACGAGATTTTCATAAAATCGATTTGAATAATGTTGGTATGATTCCGAAATTAAAAACTTAAAATTTTCCCACTACATTATTAAAATTACTGTAATACAGATGGAATAATATTTTAAAGAAATATTGACATATTTTTGGGTAAACATAGATTTTTGGAATTACCTTGTTTTTTGCTTGGTTTCATTTAATACAATTTTCGATTTTTGATATTATTATTAGCCAACAATTTAACACACATCAGCAAGATTTTAAAAATCGTTTGTCAACTTTTAATTTTATAACCATTTTAAGTTAGAATTTGTATGAACTTACCATTTTTATGTAAAATAATATATATACATATATATATATATATTTTTATCAATAAAAACATTAAAGATATCTTATGTATTTTCTTTAGAATTAAGTCTCAAATGAAGGTGAGTTATTCCAAATATGTACTTGCAGATTTCTTCTCTTCTTAATTATTACGCGAATTATTCAATTTATTGTTTATAGGGCAAAAAATTGTTTACCAGATAACGGACTTTAGGGAAAAAAAGCAAATAAAAAGAAGCAGAAGACAATAAAGCAAATTGAAAAAAGCAAATAAAAAATATTTTAAGTTGTCTATTTAAAATAATAAACGGATTACCATTATAGTCGAAAAATATTTATTTGTTATATTTTTGTTTTATATTTTAGTTCTTAATACATATTTTTACAATAATTACAGTGATATAAAATAAAATAAAATGGTTATTTAATAATAAATATGATTGAAATTATTATGTTATTAGAATATAAATACATAAAATCTCATCACAGTAATTTTATTTAAACCTAATACGGTAAGCTACTCTAAGTTCTCAATATCATTTTTATTGTACGGAGGACATAATAATAAAAATAAATTTTCCTGCATTTTTCATATTTTTTTTTCTTGTTTTGCAAATTACATAAATCATATTGTGCTAATTTAGTCACGTCAGAATCTATTTAAAGCCAAATTTTTTTAAGTCCAATTTGAAGAGTGATTGGAGTGATTGTAACTCACAAGTTTCGAAAATCGCAGATTAAATCCCCCCGTTTGATTCTTTGGTTCGTTTCGAAATTTAGATGAAACTTAGAGATGTATATCAAAAAGTGGTTTGTTTACCAGGCCGTAAAATTCCTATTAGTACCAGAAACATATGTGTGATCAAAATATTTTATTTATTCTATTCCCACGTTTAGCATAATACTTTTAATAAACTTTATTGCAGCAGAAATATCATCAACGGGTAAAAAAGCTAAAGTATCAATTTTCCTACAAAATAAATTACAATTTCCATTAACCCTATCAAAAAATTACTAGCTTCTAAGCTTCTAGCCGACAGTATTTCCGTCCTGAGTAAGACGGATCTCGAACTTAGGAAATGGTCCAGCAATACACCAGTAATTTTTAGTGGTCGGTGAAAATTTCAAGTCCCTAGCTGCATTATTTCAGAAGTTATGTCAAAAAGTAATTATCAATTTTACGGAAATTCCGGTAATTGCATATTTTTTGTCGATTCTTCCCCGATTTTGGAAAAAGTATCGAGAAATCGAAAAAACGACTTCTTTAAAGTATCATTTGGGTGTGATTTTGAATCTATAGAGATACTGATCGAAACTTTTGGACAAGTATTTCTATACGAAAAAATGTTTCCAGAAAGTGAAAAAAAAAAAATAAAAAAATAATATCATTGTAAAATCATAAGCTCTAGAGTTTAGATTGTACTTTAAAGAGGTAATTTTTTGAATTTCTCAATTCTTCAATTTTTTTTTTTTTTTTTTTTTTTTTTTTTTGAAAAAAAAACCCAAAATTTGAAAAAAAAAGAA